>JAPFQT010001053.1:0-18968 GCA_027627225.1 Congeria kusceri | reverse complement strand
TACGATAAACATACAAGTATGTCATATCAAAATGCGTGCAATTGAATTCTGTACAAGCCGATACCAAAATCAGAATAATGTCTTCTTACCGACCCGTTTTCCAAGCAAAAAACTGCCATTTTCACATACGCGCGTATATGCTAGTGAAAAATGATCCCCACAAAACTTGTTGTTAATATCGCGCTGAATAAAATGGTAAAGATTGCATGTTTGTATCTCAAGCGGTTTGGACGATACGCCAAGTTAAACTATGTACGAAATCAGTTTTCTAATCGCAGCGCTTGTCACGACGTTCACTGAAATTAAAGTTCTGAGAGTAAAAATGCGTTTAGCTTAGATACGTTTTAGGGCTGTATTTTCGATGTGGATAGTCCGATTGTGGAATGTTATATATCAAAATGAACAGGATTGAATTCTGTACCCGATGATACCAAATTTGTTTCACTATCTTCTTACCGACTTGATTTCCAAGCATAATGTGAAATTTTCTCATAGATGTGTAAATGCTTGTGAAAAAATATCAGCGTATGATTTGCAGATGATATCGCGCTGAACAATTTGGTAAATATTTCATGTTTGTATCTTGAGCGGTTGGGAAGATACGCCAAGTTAAACTATGTACGAAATCAGTTTTCTACTCGGAGCGCGCCGGGTCTCGACGTTCAGTTAAAACTTGTAAAGTTAAAGATTGAAATGCGTTCCATGTAGATTCGTTTTCGGGCAGTGTATTCGTTGTGTTAAGACTCAATGTAGAATGTTATACATCAAAATGCGCATAATTGAATTCTGTACAAACCGATATCAAAATTATTGCGCTAATAAATCAGACAAAAAAGTGTTATTCTTGGCGAATATTTTATTCTTACATTTCTGATACAGTCATTCGAGTGAGAACAAAATAGGCGAGACAAAAATTGTAGCTACCTTAGAGCTGAATATTAAGTTAAAAATTTCATGTTGATATCATCAGTCATTTCGGAGAAAATCAACATAAACCGCTTTCGTTCAAAATCTTTCCTCGGTTGTTTACATCGATAGAAATGACGTTTAAGTTGTGATTTTTTTTAGCGCTGTTAAGATCTAAATGCACTTTGTAGAAATCCGTTCTCGGGCTGTATCATTGTTGTGTTTAGACATACACTGAAGTGTAATATATCAAATTGCGTGGAATCGAATTTTCTACTCGATGATACCAAAATTACGATGAATGCTCATTAGACAAAACAACTTTTTTCTTAGTGAAGTTTTCAAGCTTTGAATTATGATACAATAATTCGTGTGTGAACAAAATGGGCGAGACAAAAATTGTAGCTACCTTAGGGCTGAATATTAAGTTAAAAATTTCATGTTGATATCATCAGTCATTTCGGAGAAATTTGACTTAAACCGCTTCCAAACAAACACAGTTTCGTCTACTATTTACGCTGTCAAGCGTCGTTGAGTTTAACTCGATACTTTAAGTCTTGAAAATTTCGATTAGCGTGAATGCGTTTTCTCGCCGTATTTTCGTTATAGTTGGACGAAGTGTTGAGTAATGTACACCATTTTGTGCAAAATTGAATTCCCTACATGATGATACCAATTGTGTTGTACTTGTCTTGAATGGGAATTTTTTTCCTTCTAAGCGAAGTGATTTTCATTCGAAAAACTGAGAATTTCTCACATATGCGTATATGTTAGCAAAAAATGATCCCACAAAACTTATTGCTACTATGAAGCCCAACAATATGGTGAAAATTTCATGTAGATCTGTCCAGTGGATGCTGAGATAATGCGAGTTAAACTTTCTGTACAATGCGTTTCGCTGTAGAACATTCACTTTGCAAAACGACGTTGTGTATATCATGTTATGAAGAATTTGTCAAAGGCGTGTTTATAGGAAAATGGTTTTCAGTCAGTATTGATCAAGCGATACAATAAAAATACAAGTATGTCATATCAAAATGCGTGGAATTGAATTCTGTACAAGCCGATACCAAAATCAGAACACTATCTGTAAAGACAAAAAAGTTTTCTTCTCTCCGACCCGTTTTCCAAGCAAAAAACTGCAATTTTCACATACACGCGTAAATGCTAGTGAAAAAATGATCCCCACAAAACTTGTTGCTAATATCGCGCCGAACAAGTTGGTAAAGATTGCATGTTTGTATCTCAAGCGGTTGGGAAGAAACGACGACTTAAACTATGTACGAAATCAGTTTTCTACTCGCAGCGCGCCGGGTCTCGACGTTCAGTTAAAACTTGTCAAGTTAAAGATTGAAATGCGTTCCGTGTAGATTTGTTTTCGGGCTGTGTATTCGTTGTGTTAAGACCCAATGTAGAATATTATACATTAAAATGCGCAGAATTGAATTCTGTACAAACTGATATCAAAATTATTGCACTAATAAATCAAACAAAAAAATTTCTTCTTAGCGAAGTTTTCAAGCTTGAATTTCTGATGCAGTCATTCGAGTGAGAACAAAATAGGCGAGACAAAAATTGTAGCTACCATAGAGCTGAATATTATGTTGAAAATTTCATGTTGATATCATCAGTCATTTCGGAGAAAATCAACATAAACCGCTTTCGTTTGAAATCTCTCCTCGGTTGTTTACATCGATAGAAAATGACGTTCAAGTTGTGAATTTTGTGTAGTTTAAAGTGAAAGCGCGAGTATAGGAAAATGGTTTTCGGCCAGTCTTGATCAAGCGATACAACAAACATACAAGTATGTCATATCAAAATATACGGAATTTCAATGCCTACAAGATGGTGCCAAAATCATTTCGCTAGTAAAATAGACAAAAACGTTTCCTTCTTTGATACCTGTTTTGTAAGCAATAAAGTGAAAATTTCTCATACATGCCCAACAAAATTTATTACTTGTATCAATCCAAACAATATCGCGAAGATTTCAACTCAATATCTTTAGCGGTTGTGGAGATACACCGCCTTAAACTTTGAAGAAATCTGATTTTTCTCCAGCGCGCTGTCACGACGTTCAGTTAACTTTAACTTTGAAACTTAAAAGTGCATTTTGTACAGAAGCGTTTTGGGTTGAGATTTTCACAGCGATAGGTATAATCATGTAGTGTTATACATCAATTTGTGCGGAATTCAATTCTCTACACGATGATACCAATTTTGTTTCGCAAAACGACAAGACAAAAAACTTTTCTTCATTGAGAATGTATTTTCGAGCAAAAAATTGAAAATTACTCACATGTACGAACTGATTACAGCAAAATGTTCCCTACAAAAAATGTTGCTAGTATCAGTCGCGACAATACAGCGAAAATATCATGTTGAAATCTTTAGCGGTTGTGAAGCAACTTGACTCAACCCGATTGTTTACTTGAAAACCATTTTGTACACTGTGCGATCGATTCATAACGTCGTCGAGTCGAAGTTGATTTTATAGAACTTAGAAAGAGCGTTTGTGTTGCGCTATATTTCTGCTCTATTCGTTGAGTAGTTAGCGAAAGCACTTCACATCATACATCAAAATATTCAGCATGCAATTCTTTACAAGCTGATATAAGTCTTGTTTCACAAATCACCGACATAAAAAAGTTTCCTTCTTGCGAAAGTTTTCAAAGTGATTTTTATCACATAAGCACGTATGTTGGAACAAAACTATTAGTAGAAAAGCTGTAGCTAACAATCAGCTGGTTATTGTACTGAAAATTTGATCACACTAGCTTTAGTGGTTGTCGAGAAAATCAACTTAAACCACGTTATGCGATATTTTACTCTCGGGGTTGTTTACATAAAGCGAAATGACGTTGTACAAGGTTATTAAGCTTGGCGCATTTGAATAAAAACTTTTAGTGTTGAGTGTAAATTAACGCTGGCTTAATCGAAGCGATTCACAAACATACGAAGTCTTATGCATCAAATTGTTCAGAATGAAATTCCCTATCCGATGGTACAAAGTTTGTTTCGCAAAACGACAAGACAAAAAAACTTTCTTCTTTGAGACTGTATTTTCGACCATTAACTCGCATTTTTGTCCAACAAGCGTTAACATAAGAAGAAAACTGTCGGTACATTCTTGTAGAGCAAATGAAGCTTAATATCATAGCAAAAATTTGATCACACTATCTTCAGTGGTTGTCGAGAAAAACGGATTGAAACTTTTTCGCAAAAAATCAGCTCTCCGAAGACTACATGTGAAATGACGTTGCGATTAAAGTTTAAATATTTGTACTCAATGACCTCGCTGCGCTCTGCGCTCTATTTTCTCATGCGATGCTGGTGTGTCTGTTGAGTGTCGATGGGAAATTTGAAGCGTTGTATTTGAAAATATGCAGTTCGAATGTTTGCTCGTGACTGTATCTACTTGATATGACAGAATTTGTCGATTGTGAAAATCATTCTGTGACAATAAACGACAAACACTGACATTTGCTTGTTGGGTTTTTATTCTGGTAATATGCTCCATACAAGTGCACAACTTTTCTAGATAGAGATTTAAACCAGTGAGGTAGATATCACAATCATTCACTAAATAGACTCTTGTTTGCATGTTATATAACGTCATGTCGCACTCTGGATAGACTTGAGAATATTTTATCGGGTTTCGTGCGATAGCAATAATTGCGATATGCTCGTTAAACATGGAAAGAAATAGCTTATGTTGTACATCAGTATGACCACTTAACAACATGCAATCAGATAATCTACATTTGTAGAATGTATTTACAAGCATACAGAAATTATAGCAGCGTAATCCCCAAAACAAGAACGATTCTGCAAATGAAGCCAAATAATGTCGTGTTCCCGATAAGACTTTGTTTCAAGCTTAATATTTTCAGAATCGCTGTGATCTGTACTTTATTTTGGTGTTTGGTTCATGAAAATCGGATCAGCAGTCAAAAAGATATCGCCTTAAATCAGTTGCGAAAACACGCTTGTAAAATCATCTCTCGCTGAACGGTAAATCGACTAAACGTGATAGATTTTCAACTATTGATTTCTATGAATAACATTCCAGTCCATGCTTTGCAAAATGCTGCGTTTATATTGTGTTTTGAGTACGAGCAAATAAACAAACAACCTAAAGTACATTTCGCAAATTTTTTCATAGCAGATCAGAGCAAATAACATCTGTTCGGTATCGACTCGTTTTTCACGCATACAATTTTATTTTGTCGAGTTGACGAATTGCGAATGAGCAATATGCTTAGTAAGCGTATATGTTTAGAATTTTCACTAACACATAAACTCTGTCGAAACTTGTGAAACGTATCGATGACTTGAGTCAGATATTCTCTTCGTACTTTTGTTGTAACATTGGACGTTTTGTACTCTAATAGTAGGAGAGCAACATTTGGTATGTGAATAAGAAAATCAGGTCGACGATTCTGAATTGTCACTTCGTGCTTGATGTACAATCGACAGTCGTCGCGTAGCGTTGGAAATGTTTGCCTCAGAAATAGGCCTATCTCGCTAACGTACGTTTGATCAAAATCTCGTAGACAGGCAACTTTGTTCAAAGCTTTTCTCAGATGAGAATGTCTACATCTTCCACGCGTGAGAAATTTGCTTTTCATCATACTCAAGTAGTTTGCCATATAAGCACTATGCTAAGTCTATATAGTGAAAATGCACCAGCGCGACTTGGTATAAAAAGCGACCCGGACAGCAATGGTCATCATTCGTGATTTGCAACTCAAAGAGCGAACATCAACGCATCATCATGGCGAAATACGCTCACAGACTACCAACGTTCGAGGAACCCGATGCTACTAGTAGCAGTAGCGATGCAGCCTCTACTAGTAAGGGCAAGCGACATGCCGCAAAACCGTACGCTCGACCAGAACAATCGGCGTTGAATGAATTTAAATCGTTCGGGTATCATCTGAACAGACTAGGTAGTCAAATAACAGCGTTTTCTCACAACAGCGACTTTGCTATGACCAAGGAAGGACGCCAAGTCTGTAGCAAACTAATGGCGTGCTTACAGAAGGCGTCCTACTATCACCGCGAAGCCAGTAAACACTTGATCGATGACAAGCAGCGTTACTTCGAGGAAGAATGGGCTAAGCGGGAACGACTGCTTCGAGAGCAAAACGAAATAGAAATCGAAGAGAGGGTGAATGCTGTGACGGCCCAACTTCAGCTGGAAAAAGAACAAGCGGTGAAAGACTTGCGGACGTGCATAATTTGCTGCGATGCTGAAAAGAACTGTGCTTTAACGAAATGCAGACACACATTCTGCGAAATGTGTTGTTTGATGATGTTAGGTGATAAATGTGCAATGTGTAGAACTGAAGTGGATGGTTGGGTAAAAATTCTGCTTACTGACTAGATGTGTATATGCTTGTATGTTTGTGTATATGCTTGTATGTTTGTGCAATAAAATGTTGAAATAAATTTCATGTCTTAGTCATTTGTTTGGTAGTAGTGTACGTTAGAGTAGATGTTGTAGTTGAGCTCACAACGTCTTCTCATCACATTGCGATAGAGCGAAATACTTGATCAGACAATTTCTGATAAAACGCTCACTTGTCACAAATGCGATGAAAAGCAGAATTTTGATTTCTAAAATAAGCGGCTCTAACATAAGCACGTACAGGGTAACAAGTAAAAACATTTCAGACAACATAAGCTGACTTTTTTGTCTTATCACGAAATTGAACGTTGTGGTGAAGAACTTTCACATATCAATGTTTCAACATAGGTAGGCGTTTTTGCTCAACAGTTCGAGACTCGAAAACATATTGATATTGATTTTGGTATGTTGCAACGAAGCAACGATGTTTGATCTCTCTACAACAAGACACACACATTTTAGATGCGTTTGTTAATCATTGTAAGTATAACGCTATATTCGGTTAGCATTACTGAAGTCAAAATCTCATAGCTTGACTCGAAGAGCAATGGTAAACTTGACAGTTTACAGCGAATGAATACAAAATGAGAAAATTAACTTTATGTATATTAAATACCTAGCTTTTGACAGAACTCAATCATTCTCACTTGAGTTAGCAAAGCGACATGACGTCCAAACAGCTTACCGATGTTGGTTTTCGTTTGGACGATGAAAATCATCCATTCTATTCCACCCCAAGTGAGATCGACCAAACTTGTCAAAGGGTGTACTCGCTCCTAAAAATGCCAGTGGAAGAAGCTGAAAATGAGTATCATTCGCGAGAGGACGAAGAAGCTGCTAATTTCATAGCCCAGCTTTCGCAGCTTAATTCCAATGACTCAACAGCTACGAGTAGTACAACGAAATCGAACAAACGTAAAGCTATTGCTGATTCTGAGGGTCAAACTGTCAAAAAACCTAAAGGTTCGCGAAATGCAAAACAAGACGCAATTTCAACTGAACCGAAGAAGACTGACTTTGTCGAAGACTACATCCGCAAACAAGACAAACTTAAATCGTTACACGGCAATACTCAGACGAGGATCGCATACATCGAAAAAGCGTTACAATACGTAAAATCAGAAGAAAGTGATGACTCGAGGGTAACCTCGTATCTATCAACTGCATCGAAAAACATTTCACATGCTATAGACAGCATTTCAAGCGATCTAAAAAACAGTGGCGAAATCGACTCATGCAAAGTATGTAAAAGTGAAAGCAATCCACCTAGAGTGTTCAGCAAGAAGTGTGGGCACGGATTTTGTTGTATGAACTGCATCTTGAAGTATTTGGAATTCGTATACAATAAAAATTCTGGGCGATTGATTTGTCTGAAATGCAAAATACAATATGATGGTCAAACTAGTTGTAATTTTGGACCAGGTTATGTCATTATCGGTTGATACATAAATGAATATGAAACCTTTCAACTGTGTTATTTGTTTTTACTGAATGAAAGAATGTTTGTTTGATGTAATCTGAAAATACTGAAATGCAATATGTATGCACAATTAAGAAGCTGAGTGAAATACATTTTTGAAGTCAAATTATACAATTGATCAGATAGATGCAAATATCATGAGCTAAATTGTACAAGTAGTGATTTGACGAAATAAAAAATTTGATACTACAATTGTGTCATGAGATGTTTTGTATATTTTGAAATCTAAGACTGTTGTTAAATATTAACTGTAGATTTTGACAATATCATATCATAGTAGCTTATCAAATGTGATTTCAAAAATTGGTCACTTTACTTACAACTATAGCATGTATAACCATGGTTCAAGATACAAACATTCATCAATATCATTACCTACTCATATGAATTTGTTCAGAATTTGCTTCATGAACATAGATATGAAATTCTAGAGTTAATACAATAGACCCACGACTCTACAATCCTTTTACAACTCTTGCCAGAGCTAGGGTTTGAACCCAGATCTCCTTCTTCAAGCACAGGGCTGAAAAAAGCGTTTCACATTAAACTACTTGGGCAATATGAGCTGATCAATGCTGTAGCCAACTGGTATTGCATTGCTAACATGAAGATATGAGTTTATGGTAAAACATTTTCAGTTTTGACAAGAGAAAACAATGTTCAAAATTACATTCATGTGCATTTTTCTTGTATCTTCCAATCAAACTGGGTATGTATGATTGACTTGAAAATTTGCAGTCATATCTCCTTCAGATATAACTCTGAAATTCTGAACCCAGAGAGGGTTATAACTGTTTCTGCTTGCTAATAAACTCATAACAGTCCACATAACATGGTGAAGAAATGATTTGTATGAAGACATTCTCATGCTGATAAAATAGAGAATGTCCATTTTATCATGGGAATATTCAGTCAAAACAGTTATACTGGATTGAAACTTGAATCTTTTTAACCTTGCAGTATGTGCATTGTGAAACAATTCAGAAATTTTGAACCGAGACAGGGTTTAAATTGCTTGTTGGTGCCAAAAGATGCTTTCTTGACTCACGCAATGGTTTCACAAAACATGCCAGAACTGGGAATTGCACCCAGATCTCTTTCTCAGTTGCTACATGAGAAAGCGTTTTTCATTAAACTACTCTGGCTTCATGATTTGATTAACTATGCAGAGTCAATATGCCTTGCTTGAATAAACTGAATCCATGCCTGCGAAACAGCTAAAAATTCCATTTTCTGTGTTAATACCTTTTTTCCATCAATTTCAACCATAACCGGTTATGTGGGATTTACTTCAAACATCTCAAATATACCATCTATAGACACTGGTCAGAGAAAACCGGACCTGAAACAGGATTTTCAAATGCATTTAGGTTCAATTCTGATTGAAGATGAATTTATCCGCCATGTCAAGTGAACATGATAACAGATTTGGAGCAATACATTTTCAGTACTGACCAACATGCAAAGTTTCAATTTTTTGTGTAAATACATTTTTTTGAACGTTCTAAACACACAAATGTTATGCCAGTTTTGCTTCTTGAAACTCAATAATCTATACTATAGGCACTCTGACCCGAAACAGGCTACCAAAAGGGTTGGCTTGTAGAAACACACATTTGTGTTAAATTGAATAAAAGATTGTTATGGCCAAACATTCATATGCTGGCAAAAGAAGCAGAATTAGCATTTTGACGTGTATATAGTTTTTTTCTGCAGTTTTAGACATTAAATGTGCTTGCGAAGTAGACTTCGAAATTGTCAGTTGTGCATTCTATGGCTAAAATATGAAAACTGAGCCTAGAAATATGCTGACAAATCAGTGTACATGTCTTCTTCCACATAAGTGTCATCTTGAAATGTTGTTCCTGGTCAGAAATTATTCAACTCCGGACAAATTTGACAATGTTTGATTCATGGCGTTAATAACACAAAGTTACCAAGCAATACTGAGTGTCCATGCATTCTAGAAATCATTTTTTCCTGGCAGAGTTTGATGTGTACAAATAAACTCAAGTCAAAAAAGTCTGGTGCAGCTCAGAAAACAAAACAACACATATCAAGTTGTTCTCAACTGAGTTCTTTTCCACAAATCAGAAGTAGTCACAATCATCTGAATCAAAGAACACATTCTGTTTTCAGGATCTCAGTTTTGGTACAGAAAACAAAACACAAGATCATTCAATGATTCATTGTATAGTTCAACTTTTTTGTTGACATTTGAGATTTCAACAAATTTCAAACATACAATGTTTTGTCTGTTATCAAAGAGCACAACACATTGTCGTGGTACTTACTGTATCGTGTTCTACAAATCTCACAGAATTTCATCAACAAATCAACACAAAATCCACCAAAAAAAGCCTCAAAATGCATTGCGATATTTCGACTGGCAAACAAATTCCGATATGACGACTCACACCGTATTATACCTAAGGCAGACAGGAGTAAATCTGTCCATGTCCGTAAAACTTTGAACATTGTATATGCTCATAAACAACATAAACTACAAATATTTGTTACGATTTAAGTAGAACTGTGCATCCGTGAATGAATTAATCCGAATATTCCACAAAACTCGTCTTTCTTGAAAAGAATACAATCGATGCAAATATGCACAAAATATGAAACTCCTTTCGATTAGTTCAAGGTTGTGTTTATGTTTTGAATTCGCAAATCAAAGCGATGTTACGTCTAAATGAGACTCACAACGAAGTTGTCAATTTTCGTGTAATTTGATGTTTTGAGTTTTGTGAGTAGAGATAGAACTTTGTCTGAATAACTAGAATATGGACATGAATTTCGAATTGTATGCTTTTGATATGAATTACTACATACTCAGTAGCATTGGTGTGCTAGCTAGTCAAGCACACACAGGCAGACTATATAAGATCAAATCGCTAGTGTTTGAATCATTTCGCATTCTGACACAGAACGAGAAACACACATTATGACTGATCAAACTGCTTGCGAGCGATGGATGGCGAGGGTTCAAGAAAGTGGGAGCGCTGGAAACGACAACGTTGCCTGTCAGCGATGGTTGGAGACCATGCGAAATATTCTACCGACAGTAGTGGACACTACTTTGATACTCACGTGTGCAACGTGTAAAAACATTTCTGGGGAAGTTAACTTCTGCCGCAGATGCGAGGGATTGAGTTGCGTGCCATGTACGAAGACCAACGATCGTTGCAAATGGTGTGGCGAAATGCAGGGTTATGCCAAAAACAGAGGTGCAGGACATTTGCAGTTGTGAGGACTGTGTACGTTGACTGTAAATGAACTGTCGATACAATGATTATATGAAAGATTGATTCTTCCTCAATAAAATCTTTGAAACTTCGTATACCTTGTTGTTGTGTTTGCGTAGAGAATACTTAAGCTATACCTTTATAGAAAACAGAACACACTGGTCTGTAACATCAGCGCAATAGCGAACTCGAAAACCATTCACTTTACACAAGCATGGTTGTACTCTGTATATGTTTGCGGTGCTATGTTAACTATTGTCGTACACAAAACAAGAACAAAACGAAATGTACAGTTCATGATATTTATTGAGTACCGTTTACACGAAACATGCTGATGGGTTTAATAACAATCTTGTCCCTGGTCCCACCATTCGCAAAAACTGGCAATTCGGCGAATGTTTGTGGTGTTCGAGCCAAGCATCATCGGTTGATTTCCAATGGTACAATACAACACCACAATTAAAACATTTGCAACGATCGTGTTGCCCTAAGTAATACAGACCGCAAGAAGCTAACTCATATTTGTTCGGTTTTATTTGTGGCGACCAGTGTTCAAATGTCTTCAGTCTTTCGGAATATGTTTCCATATATCTTCCCGAGTGATAAGTGCATAAAGCGTCGGTTTCATCCATGAAATGAAATATTTTATGTGTTACAACTCTTTACAAGCGCGTTAATACTTTTTTCAGAAATACTCTTGGTCAAACGATACGTGTTTTGCTCTCTCGGCTTTTGAGCGCAACAAAATACCATTTATCGTCTGAAGTCGTTTGATTTGATTCTGGTCTCTCCAGCAGAAACCATATTTTGTACTCGTTAGAATTAGCTCAATATCGACATAATACACCATGTCGGTATTTGTCACTTTCCAACATTGATCTCGCTGCGAGAATGTAAACTGAACATCAGGATAGAGATCAGTTAAGTAAATTTCGACAGCTTTGTTCCACTGTTCGAGGTTCAAATGCAACATGTGTCGAAAAAAGCTTAAATCTTTCAGTTCAACGGCTAGCATTTTTGTGTGCGATGAGTACTTAGCGAATTTTCAAATTACTACCTATATAAAATTTTTCTACCATAATCTATAAAACAAACAAACACATGTTAACGTTTCAACATTTTTATTCAATTTTTTTTACATCTACAATTCACTGGGACGCAGCGACACGTCCAACATCTGTGCAGTCTGTTGAGTTGTCGCTGCGTAAGCTTCCCAACACGTAGGAAGAATGGCGCACGCTTCGCCTCATCAGCTTCTGCGTCCCAGTCCTCGGTTGGAGTGGTTGTCTTAGTTCTGGCTGTATCTGAAACACAACAAGCGAAACATAGTTATTGCGTATAAACATTCATGTATGCAACATTCCATTTTCTACAGTAACATAAAAGTACATACAAAGCAACACAACTTACTTTGCATTTGCGACAGCTCTATTTCTGCATCCCAGTCCTCAGTGACAGGCACCTGGAATGTAGTTGCTGGTACATAGAAGCTATTGTTGTACGACATGTTGCTCTTTGGCTTTGATATCAAGAATGATTTGACTTTGCACTGACTCGGCGCTTTATATACTCGGCGACTGTGCGAGAGCCACTAACCCAAAGCTGTTGTCGCTCGAACAACGAAACAGAATCTTGAGAGTTCTACACGCAGTATTGTATTCACAACTAACGAAATCGTACTTGGATTGCGCCAAGCGTTCAATTTCTTCATGAAGTGTTATTGAGTCATCTTGCTGTGAGACCTGATATGTTTTCTCACGAATGCATCTCATGCGAAATGAGTCAAGTTTGTTGTTCCAAAACTCTGTAGTGCATTTGGGTATGAGTGTTTGACCATATCTTTTAATCAAGAACGATGCTAGTTTTTCAAGTGTGTGTTTTGAAAATTTTAGAACGCCAGTTGTGCTAAAAGCGCACGTCAAGAAATAGCTTGTAGCAGCCATATCTTTGGTACATGCGTTTGAAAAATAAATGTGACACTGATGCACCTCATTGCCGTAGATATCTTCGTAATTGGTTTGTTCAGAGAGCAGAAAATCAGACCCATTGCTTTGTGAACCATTGAATGTTAGTTTCATATATTGCATAAATTCAGATTTCGAGCTATGAATGACAACTTGCTTCAAATCTTGTTGTGTGAAATCAATAGGCAAAACATGCGTTTCTTTGATAACGAGGTAACAAGATGACTCAAAATCAAAGTTTTGATTGATGTACGTTGCTAACAACTCGGGTTGGTTTGTGTTGATAAGTGAATGCAGTTTGCAATCGCCCTTCCTCTCGCTGCAACGAGCCATCGCTGAAATAGAAAATCAACAAGACAGGTTTATAAACCGATCTTTGTAATATGACCAACCGTATAAAATGCGCTTTGACTAACTGAATTTGTCTCATTTACAATCTGACAATCGAAGCGACAACATGTATCTCAAAACATTGTGTGAAGAATTCATTCGTGAGAAACGAAATTTCAATGCCAGTGGTCACCAGAAGAAGTACATGTTCAGCGTAACATGTCCTTTCACAGATGCAGAGGGACTGCGTTTCACGGCGATAACGAACAGTCCGTACGACTACTTGAACTACAAGCCAACGCTGGACCATGTGTTTCTCGATGCACCAACACTAGCTGCGTTTGAACGATATGTAGACTTGATGTTTTCTGCCGCCGACGAAAAGACTGATATGTGCTACTTCAAGATATTGAAAAATCTTATACCAGAACATTTCGCAAATCTATACGAGCGCATCAAGAAGGGTAGATACATGCAGTCATCTCCAACCGAAAACTACAGACTGCCGATATGCATAATACCAGTGTTGGAGTTGCACGGAATCGAGGAGTTCAGCAAATGTTATTCCGTGAAATCGACTTGCCTTTCATTGGAAAGGACTCAGATACGATTGAAGTTGAACAGCTACTTTCAAGCAGTCATGACATTGCTCGATTGTTCGGAAAACGATATCATAGAAATATTGGTGAGAAAAGGAGTGCTGCCGAGTACAAACTTCCAGCTGATTAGCACACAGAAAGAGCTCACGATAGGTCTGAAGATTGTTAGAAGCTGTGGTGGAATATACGAAGCGTTGAGAACTGGCATCGAACTGACAGAGCACAATGCTAACTTAGACACACTGAGACCAAAGTATGGATATCCAAATTCGAATTTGTGCCAGGCGTTAGAGTTTCTCTTCTTGCTGCATCCTCTGTACAACCAGCACATCAACAGTCTTCTTGTTAAAACGGAGCTGATCGATGGGGGAAAGGGAAGACTAGCTTATGCTATTCCTAATCGCAAACGCAAATTTGTTGAACATGCAAAAGACCAATCGAGTCTTCCGAAAAAGATGTTATGCAAAACAGAAGAATGGACTGAAATGCGTGGTTCTTACGAGAATGCATTTCCAGAGCAGAACGAGATACTCAGTATGCCGGTCGATTTGTCATTCGTGAAAGAAGAAATTGTGGAAACGTTCAACCCAGAACAAGAGGTACAAGAGAATCCCATGCCAGTAAGCGACATCTTACCTGAGGAGAACCCATGTAAAGTATACTTCATCAACGAGTTTCAAAACGATGAAAAAGAAGACATACTCTCTCAAGCGGTTCGAACGTGCATTCCCAACATTCACGTTCCGCCTAACTTTTGCACATTTTGTGTGTCGAAGGAATTGCTTTCCAACGGCCTCGTGTTGTATATACCTGCCGATTTTGCATTGTGACTGTTTTTTGTTATATATGCTGTGTGTTCTGTTAGTTGAATGAATAAAAACCAACAATGTTGCATTTCATACTATTTGCCTTGTTAGTATCTCAATGTAGCTGTAATGTGCTACCTACTGGTCAGCCCGAAACTACATCAAATCATGTTACTCATATAGAAAAACGCAGTTCCAATGAGTTATACAATAATACCAGCGATAACGTAACGCAGGAACAAATAGATGATATTGTCACATCGCCATTTGCAAACGAAATTGACATGCAGGAATACAGTCAAATCAATAACACAACGCTTGGTAATATCACCACAAATGTTTCTACAACCACAGAGGTTAATGGAGATGGTGATAAAGTATCTGTCGTTGTTATAATCGAAGTGGTATTTGGTATGCTAGCATTTTTCGCAATCATCATTGGCTTGATAGCATTTGTGTCAAAAGTCATAAAAGAACGACGAAACGAAAATTAGTATAAGAGACCTTTACAAAAGGATCTAGTCATTCTTGATTTTCTATGCCAAGTATGCGGTCGTTTATCATTTTGTGTTTTTGCATAGTTGTCAGGGCTGACACAACATTTCAAAACGTTTCTTCCTATGGTTTACAAAACTGTTACTGCAATAACTGCGATTCGACAAAAAGCATTGGTAAAATATATGGTGGATCTTGCTACTTTCTCAGTACAGAGCAACAGTTCAAAGTTGGTAACAAATATTCAACGCCAGTAAAGGTTGGTGAAACTGGTAACAGCACCGACTATAACGAGTACGATTTGGTCATTTTTGGAGACGGAGACGCTCATTTACAAACAATTTTCAATCAAGTCAGCAATGAACTGGTATTGACAAACATTGAACGTTCTATCAAAATGGCTCTGTTCTTTAGCAAGGATAAGGCTGCTCAATGCGTTCATTTGTTCAAACGAAAATTTTTGCGCATTTCATGCGAAACGACTAACATAGCACTGTTAAAAGCTACTAAAGGAGAGTTTGTGACAGCATCCCCTTATAAACCACGTTTGTACAAGAAATGTTCATTCGACAAAACTGCAGCAGCATCGATCACATCGCCGAAATCCTGTTTCGTGGTGAATGCAGATGGTCAATGCTCACCAGCAGTACTGCAAACAGAAGAAGATTTTCAAAACGCTTTTGACTATCTGATTAGCAGAACGCACGACACGACAGTCGATGTGATCTCTCAAGATTTGATGTTCAAAATTGACATTCTAAACGAAACGCTCGAAATAAACGATTACGCCTTAGTCTTTTCGCGAGTGTCATCCGATGAGAACATAACGTGCTTGTACATCGACGTGAATACAAAATCTATTTCATATAATAGATGCACAACAAAACAAACTCTGTGCCAAATTCAAGAACCTGATAAACGACTGAATGTACCGAGTGGTGATGAATCCAGAATTAACAGCGTTTGGATCGTGTTTGCTGCACTTACATTCGTGATTGTTTCTTTGGTTATTGTTATAGTTATTGTGTATTTTCTACAAGGATTTCAAACTCGACGTGTACCAACTGCTGTTCTAACAAATAACGCATAACTGTCAAAAATGTTGAGCAGTGAATTTGTGGCTGCGATGGTAGCCAATTACTTGGTAGAAAAGCAGTTCGACGATAGCAATTACACTCTTTGTGACATAGTCGAATGTGTGGTTTTGTTTCTTGAAAGAACTGTAACGCAGCATGTTCTAACAAAGGAAGACTTGAGCAAAGCTTGTTTCGATGTAGACTATTTTAGCGAATTGCTTGAACAAAAGCTGAGTAGAGGTTTGAGCTGGGACGTGTTTGTGACTGCGTTTGTTATGTTTGTGGCCGTCGTGCGTGAACTATCGAAATACAACGCTGAAGGCTTCTACCACCTGGTCAAGATTCAAGAAGTGTTTCGAAAATACAGACTAACTGAGTGGGTCGCAAAACAACCTGGTGAATGGACATCATTTGTAGATTATTGCATGTTACATTACCGTTGAGTAAAAATAAAGAATAACACACATACACAATATGTTTGGTTGTTTATTCATCATCACATTCACATTCGCTATCTAACGATATGTTTGATGCCAACTCTGCAAACAAATCATCTTCGTGAATGATGTCTTTGAGACCAATCATATCGAGAATTTCCCTACACATTGCAGAACCGTTGGATTTCAGTAGATAATGCTTTTTGTCAATTTCGCCATCCCGATCATAAATGTTGAAATACAGTTTTGTATCGTCTGGTGTGTCCAGTACTAGCATAAAACCGTCATCGTTGTCATCTTCACCTAGTCTTGCAAATAAACTCAAATGAAGTGTTATTCCAAAGCATGTAATTTTGATCTGATAATCGAACTCAGGGTGAGGTTCACAGTTTGGACAAAACAATGCATATGGTTCAAATGTTTCAGATTTTGACAGGCGAAACAATTTTACCCTAGGCTTCTCTGTGGTTGTTATGCTCAGATGCTTTGATACTAATTCCCACAACTGTTTCGCAGCAGCTAGTGACTGGATTTTCCATTGCCGTTTTTGAATGAGTTTTTCCTCTTGCATATTCAAACGAGTGAACAAAATGAGCATACTGTTTACTAGTGTGACTCCTTATAAATACGCGTATATATAATTGCCACACTAGTAAACAGTATGCTCATTTTGTTCACTCGTTTGATAATCGAAGAAAGAAAGCCAGACAAGATTTGGGATCGCATACAGCCTAGTGTTGACAAAAAGAAGAAACTATGATCGTCGTAACATTCCTATCGGTATTCTATCTGAAACAACTGCACTGGTGGTTGTCCACAAGAAAGATACGCAACGAATGCATAGAGGCGATGGAAGAAATTCGTGTTGCCTTTCGAGACGAATGTTGCTACCAAGATGAGACTACCAAGATGAGACAGATAATAACTTTGGCTATGTGGAATGAACGAGAAAAGACATTCGCGACTCAACTTGACACATTGCAAAAAGCGCTAAAGCAAAAACATCTTTGCGAAATATGTTATTGGACAGAAAAATCTATTGCAAATGTTCCATGTGGTCATACGTTTTGCGAAGACTGCATTTCTCGAATGATGGATAGAACGATAGAACCGGTGTGTGCTATGTGTCGAGCAGAGGTGCAAGAAACTATTCGCATCTATTTCTGATTACAAAAAAAATTGTATATATGCTTGTGATACTGTTGATCTTTGAATGTTTGTATCTTTGGTACTGATCGAATAAAAACTATTTTGAACATGTATTGAAGTCTTGGTTTTTGTACTACTGCGTGAAGAAAACAAACACACAAGTTTACTGTTTAGCTACTTTAACAACATACATTCGACAACATACAACATACAACATTCATGACATGACATTCTCATCTCTGCGCTTTCGACTCAGACTACGACTGAACACCTTTGTAAAGCTTCTCTTTCTAGACCTTGAACGTTTTTCATCGTTTTCGCTAGGTTCGTTGACGGACATAGGTTGTAGATTTTCCTTAGACTCGTTTCCTCTTCTGAGCAATTCGTTGTCGTACGCGTTTTTGTTGTGAAATGTAAGCAGTTGTGGAATACGTTTTAGAAACAACACCACTTCTGTCATGCCTAGGAACTCAGCAAGCTCAATCATGTTAACCAGGCTAGAGATCGACTGCCAATCCGAGTAATCTTGCGTGAGACCGTTACATTGGTAGTCGGACAGGTTCATGAGAATTTCAAACACGTTCATCAATTCTTGAACACTGTAGTTCGTAATCTTGACATGGTTTGTCTTAACGTTTGTGAACATTTTCACGATTGCTGCCGGGTAAGACCTTTGTTCTTTTCCCACATAAAAAACAACACTGTCTTTGCTTTGTTTAAGCGACTGAATTAGCTTCGAAGTGATTTGAATGCCAATATCGTACTTAAGTTTAGTGAACAAGCGATTCGTGGCCTCGGTGTCAGTGACACGATTAATATCCTTAACGTTTATGGTTGACATGGTTTTGTGCGATTTTAGCGCTTCTACAGAAACATTTACCTTAAATAGATATTTTCTTTTCTTGTCACTCAACGCAACTTTCCAAACCGTAATTTGTGATTGCATAGACAGTTGAACATCCACAAAAAGTCATGTTTCTTCTTCAGCTGTGCATCACCTCCTATAGTATTGATCATAACCAAAAAAACATACACGCCTAAAAGCGAGTACGGACAGAGTGAAGT
>JAPFQT010001052.1:0-18987 GCA_027627225.1 Congeria kusceri | reverse complement strand
TCGGCATCTGAACATCAACTGAAACAAAATCGCTTCAAACCGCAACAAAAATTTAATTTGTGCACAACAGTCAAAGTCAGAGCTCCGATAAACACGTCCGATCGGTCCGACGTCCAGAGTTCAACTGAAGTAAAGTCGTTCAAAAAAAAATAATTGTCAAACATTTCATATTTACCGCTCAAAGAAATACAGCGCAGTCAGTCAATAGTAAACGTTCAATAGTTTTCGTCGCCATAAGAGTACAACTTCATTTCACAACCCAAGTCTAAGTCAAGTCGTTATCGCACAACACTGTCCCTACATAACAGTCCACCCGTCATTCAATAACCCGATTACCAAGTACATCGCAGTCATCGCTCAACTGTTATTCTACAACACCAAGTCAGTTCACATCCTAAAGAACAAAAGTAAGACCTCACGAAAGTACGTCCGTCTCGTTCAACGTCCAAAAGTCAACTGAGACTTAATCATCGTCAAAGTTTTTTTTCAGAGCTCACAAAAACACGTCTGTCTTCGTCAATGTCCATCAGTCAACTGAGATTCAGTCATAGAAAAAAAAATTCAAAGTCAAAACTTTTTTTTCAGAGCGTTCAAAAAACACGTCCGTCTCGGTCAATGTCCAAGTCGCAACTGAGCGAACTTGGCCCGCGCCATTCAATTTATAATGAGCGCGACGTCGAGACCTCCGAAAAACACGTCCGCTCTCTTCGACGACCAAACCATGAATGACAGAAATTCACATAGAAAATGTTTACAGCTCATGATTTGAGTTTTTTGTTAAATGTGTATTTGATGTATAATCGTAAAATAAAACGTGACATTCAAAAATCCGATCCATATTGACTTTGTGATGATTTTATTTCCAAGAACACAACAACTGAAATATTCACAGTTTGTGTGCTCCTAAAAATTGATAAAAATGAGTCCATCCAATACATCCAGTAAATCCATGGTATTTCGTGTTTAAATCGTTTTGAAGCGAACCCATCGCAGATTTTCACATTCAACATAAAAACGACACAATGCGATAATGGAAAATATTTAGTCAAACTCACTAACCTATTGTTCTGAAATAATCCTAGATCATATTTTACATTTACAGTAGATCTAATCCTCAAAATATTCACCACAAAAACAACATCACAAACTATCCAGTTCCACCCGTTTATTTTTCTCCATGAAACCCTGAACAATTCAAGATTCAAGAAATGTTTAGAAATCAATTGTTTACATGACGTAGGTTAAACGAAATCAGCGCGATATGTTTTGGCAGTCTTAAATGGACTTACCCCGACGTGTTTGGTTCAACTATGTTTTGCGATTATAGTTTTGATGTCCCGAAAAGAAATAGCAAAACACATATACCAAAATATTCATCAATATATTCCCTACAAGATGATATGAAAATGTTGTGGTTATCTGTACAATTGTTCATTAAAGCTCAAAATGTAAAGTCGATTTTGCGTAAAAATCAAAATATCATAAGTCCCCTATTCGATTCAATACAAACAAATATGATGGATATGTGCGCGTCGAAATTTCTGTTAATCTGGTGGAAATTTCGTTCATTTTGGACAACGGGTTGAAAAGATATTGAAGTTAAACCACTTGCGAAGAAGCGCAGTTTTCTATCATCGAAATGTAACGCCGCTTTAAGTTTTAGGATGAGATATATTGAAATGACGTCATAAATTTGCACTGAGAACGAAGGGTCACATTCTTAGCGATTCATGAAATCTGTGTTTGTTGTGATGTGGTTTTCGGCCCGTATTATTGCAGCGTCTTACAAAACCATCAAGTATGTTATACCAAATTGCACAAAAATGAATTCCCCATCGAATGATACCAAAATTATTGTACTATTTTAAGAAATGAACATCTTTTCTTCATAACAATCCGAGTTTGGTCGATAAACTGAAGTTTTTTCACATACCCGTTGATCTAATAGCAAAATGTTCCAACCTATATTGTTCCAATCTGTTTGCTGGTTATGATAGTGAAAATTTCATCAAAATGCGTTCACGCGTTATTGAGAAAATCGACATAAACCGATTCCAAACAAACACAGTTTCGTCTACTTTTCGCAGCAAAACGTCGTTGAGTTTTACTCGAAACTTTAAGTCTTGAAAATTTCGACTGGCGTGAATGCGTTTTCTCGCCGTAATTTCTTTATAGTTCGACGTATTGTAGAATATCATATACCATTTTGTGCAAAATTGACTTTCCTACATGATGATACCAATTTTGTTGTACTTGTCGTGAATGGGAATTTTTTTCTATCGAAAAACTGAGAATTTCTCACATATGCGTATATGCTGGCCAAAAATGATCCCACAAAACTTGTTGCTACTATGAAGCCCAACATTATAGTGAAAATTTCATGTAGATCTGTCCACTGGATGCTGAGAAAACGAGACTTAAACTTTCTGTTAAATGCGTTTCGCTGTAGAACATTCACTTTTCAAAACGACGTTGTGTATTTTATGAAGACTTTTTCAAAGCGCGAGTATAGGAAAATGGTTTTCGGTCAGTCTTGATCAAGCGATACGATAAACATACAAGTATGTCATATCAAAATGCGTGCAATTGAATTCTGTACAAGCCGATACCAAAATCAGAATAATGTCTTCTTACCGACCCGTTTTCCAAGCAAAAAACTGCCATTTTCACATACGCGCGTATATGCTAGTGAAAAATGATCCCCACAAAACTTGTTGTTAATATCGCGCTGAATAAAATGGTAAAGATTGCATGTTTGTATCTCAAGCGGTTTGGACGATACGCCAAGTTAAACTATGTACGAAATCAGTTTTCTAATCGCAGCGCTTGTCACGACGTTCACTGAAATTAAAGTTCTGAGAGTAAAAATGCGTTTAGCTTAGATACGTTTTAGGGCTGTATTTTCGATGTGGATAGTCCGATTGTGGAATGTTATATATCAAAATGAACAGGATTGAATTCTGTACCCGATGATACCAAATTTGTTTCACTATCTTCTTACCGACTTGATTTCCAAGCATAATGTGAAATTTTCTCATAGATGTGTAAATGCTTGTGAAAAAATATCAGCGTATGATTTGCAGATGATATCGCGCTGAACAATTTGGTAAATATTTCATGTTTGTATCTTGAGCGGTTGGGAAGATACGCCAAGTTAAACTATGTACGAAATCAGTTTTCTACTCGGAGCGCGCCGGGTCTCGACGTTCAGTTAAAACTTGTAAAGTTAAAGATTGAAATGCGTTCCATGTAGATTCGTTTTCGGGCAGTGTATTCGTTGTGTTAAGACTCAATGTAGAATGTTATACATCAAAATGCGCATAATTGAATTCTGTACAAACCGATATCAAAATTATTGCGCTAATAAATCAGACAAAAAAGTGTTATTCTTGGCGAATATTTTATTCTTACATTTCTGATACAGTCATTCGAGTGAGAACAAAATAGGCGAGACAAAAATTGTAGCTACCTTAGAGCTGAATATTAAGTTAAAAATTTCATGTTGATATCATCAGTCATTTCGGAGAAAATCAACATAAACCGCTTTCGTTCAAAATCTTTCCTCGGTTGTTTACATCGATAGAAATGACGTTTAAGTTGTGATTTTTTTTAGCGCTGTTAAGATCTAAATGCACTTTGTAGAAATCCGTTCTCGGGCTGTATCATTGTTGTGTTTAGACATACACTGAAGTGTAATATATCAAATTGCGTGGAATCGAATTTTCTACTCGATGATACCAAAATTACGATGAATGCTCATTAGACAAAACAACTTTTTTCTTAGTGAAGTTTTCAAGCTTTGAATTATGATACAATAATTCGTGTGTGAACAAAATGGGCGAGACAAAAATTGTAGCTACCTTAGGGCTGAATATTAAGTTAAAAATTTCATGTTGATATCATCAGTCATTTCGGAGAAATTTGACTTAAACCGCTTCCAAACAAACACAGTTTCGTCTACTATTTACGCTGTCAAGCGTCGTTGAGTTTAACTCGATACTTTAAGTCTTGAAAATTTCGATTAGCGTGAATGCGTTTTCTCGCCGTATTTTCGTTATAGTTGGACGAAGTGTTGAGTAATGTACACCATTTTGTGCAAAATTGAATTCCCTACATGATGATACCAATTGTGTTGTACTTGTCTTGAATGGGAATTTTTTTCCTTCTAAGCGAAGTGATTTTCATTCGAAAAACTGAGAATTTCTCACATATGCGTATATGTTAGCAAAAAATGATCCCACAAAACTTATTGCTACTATGAAGCCCAACAATATGGTGAAAATTTCATGTAGATCTGTCCAGTGGATGCTGAGATAATGCGAGTTAAACTTTCTGTACAATGCGTTTCGCTGTAGAACATTCACTTTGCAAAACGACGTTGTGTATATCATGTTATGAAGAATTTGTCAAAGGCGTGTTTATAGGAAAATGGTTTTCAGTCAGTATTGATCAAGCGATACAATAAAAATACAAGTATGTCATATCAAAATGCGTGGAATTGAATTCTGTACAAGCCGATACCAAAATCAGAACACTATCTGTAAAGACAAAAAAGTTTTCTTCTCTCCGACCCGTTTTCCAAGCAAAAAACTGCAATTTTCACATACACGCGTAAATGCTAGTGAAAAAATGATCCCCACAAAACTTGTTGCTAATATCGCGCCGAACAAGTTGGTAAAGATTGCATGTTTGTATCTCAAGCGGTTGGGAAGAAACGACGACTTAAACTATGTACGAAATCAGTTTTCTACTCGCAGCGCGCCGGGTCTCGACGTTCAGTTAAAACTTGTCAAGTTAAAGATTGAAATGCGTTCCGTGTAGATTTGTTTTCGGGCTGTGTATTCGTTGTGTTAAGACCCAATGTAGAATATTATACATTAAAATGCGCAGAATTGAATTCTGTACAAACTGATATCAAAATTATTGCACTAATAAATCAAACAAAAAAATTTCTTCTTAGCGAAGTTTTCAAGCTTGAATTTCTGATGCAGTCATTCGAGTGAGAACAAAATAGGCGAGACAAAAATTGTAGCTACCATAGAGCTGAATATTATGTTGAAAATTTCATGTTGATATCATCAGTCATTTCGGAGAAAATCAACATAAACCGCTTTCGTTTGAAATCTCTCCTCGGTTGTTTACATCGATAGAAAATGACGTTCAAGTTGTGAATTTTGTGTAGTTTAAAGTGAAAGCGCGAGTATAGGAAAATGGTTTTCGGCCAGTCTTGATCAAGCGATACAACAAACATACAAGTATGTCATATCAAAATATACGGAATTTCAATGCCTACAAGATGGTGCCAAAATCATTTCGCTAGTAAAATAGACAAAAACGTTTCCTTCTTTGATACCTGTTTTGTAAGCAATAAAGTGAAAATTTCTCATACATGCCCAACAAAATTTATTACTTGTATCAATCCAAACAATATCGCGAAGATTTCAACTCAATATCTTTAGCGGTTGTGGAGATACACCGCCTTAAACTTTGAAGAAATCTGATTTTTCTCCAGCGCGCTGTCACGACGTTCAGTTAACTTTAACTTTGAAACTTAAAAGTGCATTTTGTACAGAAGCGTTTTGGGTTGAGATTTTCACAGCGATAGGTATAATCATGTAGTGTTATACATCAATTTGTGCGGAATTCAATTCTCTACACGATGATACCAATTTTGTTTCGCAAAACGACAAGACAAAAAACTTTTCTTCATTGAGAATGTATTTTCGAGCAAAAAATTGAAAATTACTCACATGTACGAACTGATTACAGCAAAATGTTCCCTACAAAAAATGTTGCTAGTATCAGTCGCGACAATACAGCGAAAATATCATGTTGAAATCTTTAGCGGTTGTGAAGCAACTTGACTCAACCCGATTGTTTACTTGAAAACCATTTTGTACACTGTGCGATCGATTCATAACGTCGTCGAGTCGAAGTTGATTTTATAGAACTTAGAAAGAGCGTTTGTGTTGCGCTATATTTCTGCTCTATTCGTTGAGTAGTTAGCGAAAGCACTTCACATCATACATCAAAATATTCAGCATGCAATTCTTTACAAGCTGATATAAGTCTTGTTTCACAAATCACCGACATAAAAAAGTTTCCTTCTTGCGAAAGTTTTCAAAGTGATTTTTATCACATAAGCACGTATGTTGGAACAAAACTATTAGTAGAAAAGCTGTAGCTAACAATCAGCTGGTTATTGTACTGAAAATTTGATCACACTAGCTTTAGTGGTTGTCGAGAAAATCAACTTAAACCACGTTATGCGATATTTTACTCTCGGGGTTGTTTACATAAAGCGAAATGACGTTGTACAAGGTTATTAAGCTTGGCGCATTTGAATAAAAACTTTTAGTGTTGAGTGTAAATTAACGCTGGCTTAATCGAAGCGATTCACAAACATACGAAGTCTTATGCATCAAATTGTTCAGAATGAAATTCCCTATCCGATGGTACAAAGTTTGTTTCGCAAAACGACAAGACAAAAAAACTTTCTTCTTTGAGACTGTATTTTCGACCATTAACTCGCATTTTTGTCCAACAAGCGTTAACATAAGAAGAAAACTGTCGGTACATTCTTGTAGAGCAAATGAAGCTTAATATCATAGCAAAAATTTGATCACACTATCTTCAGTGGTTGTCGAGAAAAACGGATTGAAACTTTTTCGCAAAAAATCAGCTCTCCGAAGACTACATGTGAAATGACGTTGCGATTAAAGTTTAAATATTTGTACTCAATGACCTCGCTGCGCTCTGCGCTCTATTTTCTCATGCGATGCTGGTGTGTCTGTTGAGTGTCGATGGGAAATTTGAAGCGTTGTATTTGAAAATATGCAGTTCGAATGTTTGCTCGTGACTGTATCTACTTGATATGACAGAATTTGTCGATTGTGAAAATCATTCTGTGACAATAAACGACAAACACTGACATTTGCTTGTTGGGTTTTTATTCTGGTAATATGCTCCATACAAGTGCACAACTTTTCTAGATAGAGATTTAAACCAGTGAGGTAGATATCACAATCATTCACTAAATAGACTCTTGTTTGCATGTTATATAACGTCATGTCGCACTCTGGATAGACTTGAGAATATTTTATCGGGTTTCGTGCGATAGCAATAATTGCGATATGCTCGTTAAACATGGAAAGAAATAGCTTATGTTGTACATCAGTATGACCACTTAACAACATGCAATCAGATAATCTACATTTGTAGAATGTATTTACAAGCATACAGAAATTATAGCAGCGTAATCCCCAAAACAAGAACGATTCTGCAAATGAAGCCAAATAATGTCGTGTTCCCGATAAGACTTTGTTTCAAGCTTAATATTTTCAGAATCGCTGTGATCTGTACTTTATTTTGGTGTTTGGTTCATGAAAATCGGATCAGCAGTCAAAAAGATATCGCCTTAAATCAGTTGCGAAAACACGCTTGTAAAATCATCTCTCGCTGAACGGTAAATCGACTAAACGTGATAGATTTTCAACTATTGATTTCTATGAATAACATTCCAGTCCATGCTTTGCAAAATGCTGCGTTTATATTGTGTTTTGAGTACGAGCAAATAAACAAACAACCTAAAGTACATTTCGCAAATTTTTTCATAGCAGATCAGAGCAAATAACATCTGTTCGGTATCGACTCGTTTTTCACGCATACAATTTTATTTTGTCGAGTTGACGAATTGCGAATGAGCAATATGCTTAGTAAGCGTATATGTTTAGAATTTTCACTAACACATAAACTCTGTCGAAACTTGTGAAACGTATCGATGACTTGAGTCAGATATTCTCTTCGTACTTTTGTTGTAACATTGGACGTTTTGTACTCTAATAGTAGGAGAGCAACATTTGGTATGTGAATAAGAAAATCAGGTCGACGATTCTGAATTGTCACTTCGTGCTTGATGTACAATCGACAGTCGTCGCGTAGCGTTGGAAATGTTTGCCTCAGAAATAGGCCTATCTCGCTAACGTACGTTTGATCAAAATCTCGTAGACAGGCAACTTTGTTCAAAGCTTTTCTCAGATGAGAATGTCTACATCTTCCACGCGTGAGAAATTTGCTTTTCATCATACTCAAGTAGTTTGCCATATAAGCACTATGCTAAGTCTATATAGTGAAAATGCACCAGCGCGACTTGGTATAAAAAGCGACCCGGACAGCAATGGTCATCATTCGTGATTTGCAACTCAAAGAGCGAACATCAACGCATCATCATGGCGAAATACGCTCACAGACTACCAACGTTCGAGGAACCCGATGCTACTAGTAGCAGTAGCGATGCAGCCTCTACTAGTAAGGGCAAGCGACATGCCGCAAAACCGTACGCTCGACCAGAACAATCGGCGTTGAATGAATTTAAATCGTTCGGGTATCATCTGAACAGACTAGGTAGTCAAATAACAGCGTTTTCTCACAACAGCGACTTTGCTATGACCAAGGAAGGACGCCAAGTCTGTAGCAAACTAATGGCGTGCTTACAGAAGGCGTCCTACTATCACCGCGAAGCCAGTAAACACTTGATCGATGACAAGCAGCGTTACTTCGAGGAAGAATGGGCTAAGCGGGAACGACTGCTTCGAGAGCAAAACGAAATAGAAATCGAAGAGAGGGTGAATGCTGTGACGGCCCAACTTCAGCTGGAAAAAGAACAAGCGGTGAAAGACTTGCGGACGTGCATAATTTGCTGCGATGCTGAAAAGAACTGTGCTTTAACGAAATGCAGACACACATTCTGCGAAATGTGTTGTTTGATGATGTTAGGTGATAAATGTGCAATGTGTAGAACTGAAGTGGATGGTTGGGTAAAAATTCTGCTTACTGACTAGATGTGTATATGCTTGTATGTTTGTGTATATGCTTGTATGTTTGTGCAATAAAATGTTGAAATAAATTTCATGTCTTAGTCATTTGTTTGGTAGTAGTGTACGTTAGAGTAGATGTTGTAGTTGAGCTCACAACGTCTTCTCATCACATTGCGATAGAGCGAAATACTTGATCAGACAATTTCTGATAAAACGCTCACTTGTCACAAATGCGATGAAAAGCAGAATTTTGATTTCTAAAATAAGCGGCTCTAACATAAGCACGTACAGGGTAACAAGTAAAAACATTTCAGACAACATAAGCTGACTTTTTTGTCTTATCACGAAATTGAACGTTGTGGTGAAGAACTTTCACATATCAATGTTTCAACATAGGTAGGCGTTTTTGCTCAACAGTTCGAGACTCGAAAACATATTGATATTGATTTTGGTATGTTGCAACGAAGCAACGATGTTTGATCTCTCTACAACAAGACACACACATTTTAGATGCGTTTGTTAATCATTGTAAGTATAACGCTATATTCGGTTAGCATTACTGAAGTCAAAATCTCATAGCTTGACTCGAAGAGCAATGGTAAACTTGACAGTTTACAGCGAATGAATACAAAATGAGAAAATTAACTTTATGTATATTAAATACCTAGCTTTTGACAGAACTCAATCATTCTCACTTGAGTTAGCAAAGCGACATGACGTCCAAACAGCTTACCGATGTTGGTTTTCGTTTGGACGATGAAAATCATCCATTCTATTCCACCCCAAGTGAGATCGACCAAACTTGTCAAAGGGTGTACTCGCTCCTAAAAATGCCAGTGGAAGAAGCTGAAAATGAGTATCATTCGCGAGAGGACGAAGAAGCTGCTAATTTCATAGCCCAGCTTTCGCAGCTTAATTCCAATGACTCAACAGCTACGAGTAGTACAACGAAATCGAACAAACGTAAAGCTATTGCTGATTCTGAGGGTCAAACTGTCAAAAAACCTAAAGGTTCGCGAAATGCAAAACAAGACGCAATTTCAACTGAACCGAAGAAGACTGACTTTGTCGAAGACTACATCCGCAAACAAGACAAACTTAAATCGTTACACGGCAATACTCAGACGAGGATCGCATACATCGAAAAAGCGTTACAATACGTAAAATCAGAAGAAAGTGATGACTCGAGGGTAACCTCGTATCTATCAACTGCATCGAAAAACATTTCACATGCTATAGACAGCATTTCAAGCGATCTAAAAAACAGTGGCGAAATCGACTCATGCAAAGTATGTAAAAGTGAAAGCAATCCACCTAGAGTGTTCAGCAAGAAGTGTGGGCACGGATTTTGTTGTATGAACTGCATCTTGAAGTATTTGGAATTCGTATACAATAAAAATTCTGGGCGATTGATTTGTCTGAAATGCAAAATACAATATGATGGTCAAACTAGTTGTAATTTTGGACCAGGTTATGTCATTATCGGTTGATACATAAATGAATATGAAACCTTTCAACTGTGTTATTTGTTTTTACTGAATGAAAGAATGTTTGTTTGATGTAATCTGAAAATACTGAAATGCAATATGTATGCACAATTAAGAAGCTGAGTGAAATACATTTTTGAAGTCAAATTATACAATTGATCAGATAGATGCAAATATCATGAGCTAAATTGTACAAGTAGTGATTTGACGAAATAAAAAATTTGATACTACAATTGTGTCATGAGATGTTTTGTATATTTTGAAATCTAAGACTGTTGTTAAATATTAACTGTAGATTTTGACAATATCATATCATAGTAGCTTATCAAATGTGATTTCAAAAATTGGTCACTTTACTTACAACTATAGCATGTATAACCATGGTTCAAGATACAAACATTCATCAATATCATTACCTACTCATATGAATTTGTTCAGAATTTGCTTCATGAACATAGATATGAAATTCTAGAGTTAATACAATAGACCCACGACTCTACAATCCTTTTACAACTCTTGCCAGAGCTAGGGTTTGAACCCAGATCTCCTTCTTCAAGCACAGGGCTGAAAAAAGCGTTTCACATTAAACTACTTGGGCAATATGAGCTGATCAATGCTGTAGCCAACTGGTATTGCATTGCTAACATGAAGATATGAGTTTATGGTAAAACATTTTCAGTTTTGACAAGAGAAAACAATGTTCAAAATTACATTCATGTGCATTTTTCTTGTATCTTCCAATCAAACTGGGTATGTATGATTGACTTGAAAATTTGCAGTCATATCTCCTTCAGATATAACTCTGAAATTCTGAACCCAGAGAGGGTTATAACTGTTTCTGCTTGCTAATAAACTCATAACAGTCCACATAACATGGTGAAGAAATGATTTGTATGAAGACATTCTCATGCTGATAAAATAGAGAATGTCCATTTTATCATGGGAATATTCAGTCAAAACAGTTATACTGGATTGAAACTTGAATCTTTTTAACCTTGCAGTATGTGCATTGTGAAACAATTCAGAAATTTTGAACCGAGACAGGGTTTAAATTGCTTGTTGGTGCCAAAAGATGCTTTCTTGACTCACGCAATGGTTTCACAAAACATGCCAGAACTGGGAATTGCACCCAGATCTCTTTCTCAGTTGCTACATGAGAAAGCGTTTTTCATTAAACTACTCTGGCTTCATGATTTGATTAACTATGCAGAGTCAATATGCCTTGCTTGAATAAACTGAATCCATGCCTGCGAAACAGCTAAAAATTCCATTTTCTGTGTTAATACCTTTTTTCCATCAATTTCAACCATAACCGGTTATGTGGGATTTACTTCAAACATCTCAAATATACCATCTATAGACACTGGTCAGAGAAAACCGGACCTGAAACAGGATTTTCAAATGCATTTAGGTTCAATTCTGATTGAAGATGAATTTATCCGCCATGTCAAGTGAACATGATAACAGATTTGGAGCAATACATTTTCAGTACTGACCAACATGCAAAGTTTCAATTTTTTGTGTAAATACATTTTTTTGAACGTTCTAAACACACAAATGTTATGCCAGTTTTGCTTCTTGAAACTCAATAATCTATACTATAGGCACTCTGACCCGAAACAGGCTACCAAAAGGGTTGGCTTGTAGAAACACACATTTGTGTTAAATTGAATAAAAGATTGTTATGGCCAAACATTCATATGCTGGCAAAAGAAGCAGAATTAGCATTTTGACGTGTATATAGTTTTTTTCTGCAGTTTTAGACATTAAATGTGCTTGCGAAGTAGACTTCGAAATTGTCAGTTGTGCATTCTATGGCTAAAATATGAAAACTGAGCCTAGAAATATGCTGACAAATCAGTGTACATGTCTTCTTCCACATAAGTGTCATCTTGAAATGTTGTTCCTGGTCAGAAATTATTCAACTCCGGACAAATTTGACAATGTTTGATTCATGGCGTTAATAACACAAAGTTACCAAGCAATACTGAGTGTCCATGCATTCTAGAAATCATTTTTTCCTGGCAGAGTTTGATGTGTACAAATAAACTCAAGTCAAAAAAGTCTGGTGCAGCTCAGAAAACAAAACAACACATATCAAGTTGTTCTCAACTGAGTTCTTTTCCACAAATCAGAAGTAGTCACAATCATCTGAATCAAAGAACACATTCTGTTTTCAGGATCTCAGTTTTGGTACAGAAAACAAAACACAAGATCATTCAATGATTCATTGTATAGTTCAACTTTTTTGTTGACATTTGAGATTTCAACAAATTTCAAACATACAATGTTTTGTCTGTTATCAAAGAGCACAACACATTGTCGTGGTACTTACTGTATCGTGTTCTACAAATCTCACAGAATTTCATCAACAAATCAACACAAAATCCACCAAAAAAAGCCTCAAAATGCATTGCGATATTTCGACTGGCAAACAAATTCCGATATGACGACTCACACCGTATTATACCTAAGGCAGACAGGAGTAAATCTGTCCATGTCCGTAAAACTTTGAACATTGTATATGCTCATAAACAACATAAACTACAAATATTTGTTACGATTTAAGTAGAACTGTGCATCCGTGAATGAATTAATCCGAATATTCCACAAAACTCGTCTTTCTTGAAAAGAATACAATCGATGCAAATATGCACAAAATATGAAACTCCTTTCGATTAGTTCAAGGTTGTGTTTATGTTTTGAATTCGCAAATCAAAGCGATGTTACGTCTAAATGAGACTCACAACGAAGTTGTCAATTTTCGTGTAATTTGATGTTTTGAGTTTTGTGAGTAGAGATAGAACTTTGTCTGAATAACTAGAATATGGACATGAATTTCGAATTGTATGCTTTTGATATGAATTACTACATACTCAGTAGCATTGGTGTGCTAGCTAGTCAAGCACACACAGGCAGACTATATAAGATCAAATCGCTAGTGTTTGAATCATTTCGCATTCTGACACAGAACGAGAAACACACATTATGACTGATCAAACTGCTTGCGAGCGATGGATGGCGAGGGTTCAAGAAAGTGGGAGCGCTGGAAACGACAACGTTGCCTGTCAGCGATGGTTGGAGACCATGCGAAATATTCTACCGACAGTAGTGGACACTACTTTGATACTCACGTGTGCAACGTGTAAAAACATTTCTGGGGAAGTTAACTTCTGCCGCAGATGCGAGGGATTGAGTTGCGTGCCATGTACGAAGACCAACGATCGTTGCAAATGGTGTGGCGAAATGCAGGGTTATGCCAAAAACAGAGGTGCAGGACATTTGCAGTTGTGAGGACTGTGTACGTTGACTGTAAATGAACTGTCGATACAATGATTATATGAAAGATTGATTCTTCCTCAATAAAATCTTTGAAACTTCGTATACCTTGTTGTTGTGTTTGCGTAGAGAATACTTAAGCTATACCTTTATAGAAAACAGAACACACTGGTCTGTAACATCAGCGCAATAGCGAACTCGAAAACCATTCACTTTACACAAGCATGGTTGTACTCTGTATATGTTTGCGGTGCTATGTTAACTATTGTCGTACACAAAACAAGAACAAAACGAAATGTACAGTTCATGATATTTATTGAGTACCGTTTACACGAAACATGCTGATGGGTTTAATAACAATCTTGTCCCTGGTCCCACCATTCGCAAAAACTGGCAATTCGGCGAATGTTTGTGGTGTTCGAGCCAAGCATCATCGGTTGATTTCCAATGGTACAATACAACACCACAATTAAAACATTTGCAACGATCGTGTTGCCCTAAGTAATACAGACCGCAAGAAGCTAACTCATATTTGTTCGGTTTTATTTGTGGCGACCAGTGTTCAAATGTCTTCAGTCTTTCGGAATATGTTTCCATATATCTTCCCGAGTGATAAGTGCATAAAGCGTCGGTTTCATCCATGAAATGAAATATTTTATGTGTTACAACTCTTTACAAGCGCGTTAATACTTTTTTCAGAAATACTCTTGGTCAAACGATACGTGTTTTGCTCTCTCGGCTTTTGAGCGCAACAAAATACCATTTATCGTCTGAAGTCGTTTGATTTGATTCTGGTCTCTCCAGCAGAAACCATATTTTGTACTCGTTAGAATTAGCTCAATATCGACATAATACACCATGTCGGTATTTGTCACTTTCCAACATTGATCTCGCTGCGAGAATGTAAACTGAACATCAGGATAGAGATCAGTTAAGTAAATTTCGACAGCTTTGTTCCACTGTTCGAGGTTCAAATGCAACATGTGTCGAAAAAAGCTTAAATCTTTCAGTTCAACGGCTAGCATTTTTGTGTGCGATGAGTACTTAGCGAATTTTCAAATTACTACCTATATAAAATTTTTCTACCATAATCTATAAAACAAACAAACACATGTTAACGTTTCAACATTTTTATTCAATTTTTTTTACATCTACAATTCACTGGGACGCAGCGACACGTCCAACATCTGTGCAGTCTGTTGAGTTGTCGCTGCGTAAGCTTCCCAACACGTAGGAAGAATGGCGCACGCTTCGCCTCATCAGCTTCTGCGTCCCAGTCCTCGGTTGGAGTGGTTGTCTTAGTTCTGGCTGTATCTGAAACACAACAAGCGAAACATAGTTATTGCGTATAAACATTCATGTATGCAACATTCCATTTTCTACAGTAACATAAAAGTACATACAAAGCAACACAACTTACTTTGCATTTGCGACAGCTCTATTTCTGCATCCCAGTCCTCAGTGACAGGCACCTGGAATGTAGTTGCTGGTACATAGAAGCTATTGTTGTACGACATGTTGCTCTTTGGCTTTGATATCAAGAATGATTTGACTTTGCACTGACTCGGCGCTTTATATACTCGGCGACTGTGCGAGAGCCACTAACCCAAAGCTGTTGTCGCTCGAACAACGAAACAGAATCTTGAGAGTTCTACACGCAGTATTGTATTCACAACTAACGAAATCGTACTTGGATTGCGCCAAGCGTTCAATTTCTTCATGAAGTGTTATTGAGTCATCTTGCTGTGAGACCTGATATGTTTTCTCACGAATGCATCTCATGCGAAATGAGTCAAGTTTGTTGTTCCAAAACTCTGTAGTGCATTTGGGTATGAGTGTTTGACCATATCTTTTAATCAAGAACGATGCTAGTTTTTCAAGTGTGTGTTTTGAAAATTTTAGAACGCCAGTTGTGCTAAAAGCGCACGTCAAGAAATAGCTTGTAGCAGCCATATCTTTGGTACATGCGTTTGAAAAATAAATGTGACACTGATGCACCTCATTGCCGTAGATATCTTCGTAATTGGTTTGTTCAGAGAGCAGAAAATCAGACCCATTGCTTTGTGAACCATTGAATGTTAGTTTCATATATTGCATAAATTCAGATTTCGAGCTATGAATGACAACTTGCTTCAAATCTTGTTGTGTGAAATCAATAGGCAAAACATGCGTTTCTTTGATAACGAGGTAACAAGATGACTCAAAATCAAAGTTTTGATTGATGTACGTTGCTAACAACTCGGGTTGGTTTGTGTTGATAAGTGAATGCAGTTTGCAATCGCCCTTCCTCTCGCTGCAACGAGCCATCGCTGAAATAGAAAATCAACAAGACAGGTTTATAAACCGATCTTTGTAATATGACCAACCGTATAAAATGCGCTTTGACTAACTGAATTTGTCTCATTTACAATCTGACAATCGAAGCGACAACATGTATCTCAAAACATTGTGTGAAGAATTCATTCGTGAGAAACGAAATTTCAATGCCAGTGGTCACCAGAAGAAGTACATGTTCAGCGTAACATGTCCTTTCACAGATGCAGAGGGACTGCGTTTCACGGCGATAACGAACAGTCCGTACGACTACTTGAACTACAAGCCAACGCTGGACCATGTGTTTCTCGATGCACCAACACTAGCTGCGTTTGAACGATATGTAGACTTGATGTTTTCTGCCGCCGACGAAAAGACTGATATGTGCTACTTCAAGATATTGAAAAATCTTATACCAGAACATTTCGCAAATCTATACGAGCGCATCAAGAAGGGTAGATACATGCAGTCATCTCCAACCGAAAACTACAGACTGCCGATATGCATAATACCAGTGTTGGAGTTGCACGGAATCGAGGAGTTCAGCAAATGTTATTCCGTGAAATCGACTTGCCTTTCATTGGAAAGGACTCAGATACGATTGAAGTTGAACAGCTACTTTCAAGCAGTCATGACATTGCTCGATTGTTCGGAAAACGATATCATAGAAATATTGGTGAGAAAAGGAGTGCTGCCGAGTACAAACTTCCAGCTGATTAGCACACAGAAAGAGCTCACGATAGGTCTGAAGATTGTTAGAAGCTGTGGTGGAATATACGAAGCGTTGAGAACTGGCATCGAACTGACAGAGCACAATGCTAACTTAGACACACTGAGACCAAAGTATGGATATCCAAATTCGAATTTGTGCCAGGCGTTAGAGTTTCTCTTCTTGCTGCATCCTCTGTACAACCAGCACATCAACAGTCTTCTTGTTAAAACGGAGCTGATCGATGGGGGAAAGGGAAGACTAGCTTATGCTATTCCTAATCGCAAACGCAAATTTGTTGAACATGCAAAAGACCAATCGAGTCTTCCGAAAAAGATGTTATGCAAAACAGAAGAATGGACTGAAATGCGTGGTTCTTACGAGAATGCATTTCCAGAGCAGAACGAGATACTCAGTATGCCGGTCGATTTGTCATTCGTGAAAGAAGAAATTGTGGAAACGTTCAACCCAGAACAAGAGGTACAAGAGAATCCCATGCCAGTAAGCGACATCTTACCTGAGGAGAACCCATGTAAAGTATACTTCATCAACGAGTTTCAAAACGATGAAAAAGAAGACATACTCTCTCAAGCGGTTCGAACGTGCATTCCCAACATTCACGTTCCGCCTAACTTTTGCACATTTTGTGTGTCGAAGGAATTGCTTTCCAACGGCCTCGTGTTGTATATACCTGCCGATTTTGCATTGTGACTGTTTTTTGTTATATATGCTGTGTGTTCTGTTAGTTGAATGAATAAAAACCAACAATGTTGCATTTCATACTATTTGCCTTGTTAGTATCTCAATGTAGCTGTAATGTGCTACCTACTGGTCAGCCCGAAACTACATCAAATCATGTTACTCATATAGAAAAACGCAGTTCCAATGAGTTATACAATAATACCAGCGATAACGTAACGCAGGAACAAATAGATGATATTGTCACATCGCCATTTGCAAACGAAATTGACATGCAGGAATACAGTCAAATCAATAACACAACGCTTGGTAATATCACCACAAATGTTTCTACAACCACAGAGGTTAATGGAGATGGTGATAAAGTATCTGTCGTTGTTATAATCGAAGTGGTATTTGGTATGCTAGCATTTTTCGCAATCATCATTGGCTTGATAGCATTTGTGTCAAAAGTCATAAAAGAACGACGAAACGAAAATTAGTATAAGAGACCTTTACAAAAGGATCTAGTCATTCTTGATTTTCTATGCCAAGTATGCGGTCGTTTATCATTTTGTGTTTTTGCATAGTTGTCAGGGCTGACACAACATTTCAAAACGTTTCTTCCTATGGTTTACAAAACTGTTACTGCAATAACTGCGATTCGACAAAAAGCATTGGTAAAATATATGGTGGATCTTGCTACTTTCTCAGTACAGAGCAACAGTTCAAAGTTGGTAACAAATATTCAACGCCAGTAAAGGTTGGTGAAACTGGTAACAGCACCGACTATAACGAGTACGATTTGGTCATTTTTGGAGACGGAGACGCTCATTTACAAACAATTTTCAATCAAGTCAGCAATGAACTGGTATTGACAAACATTGAACGTTCTATCAAAATGGCTCTGTTCTTTAGCAAGGATAAGGCTGCTCAATGCGTTCATTTGTTCAAACGAAAATTTTTGCGCATTTCATGCGAAACGACTAACATAGCACTGTTAAAAGCTACTAAAGGAGAGTTTGTGACAGCATCCCCTTATAAACCACGTTTGTACAAGAAATGTTCATTCGACAAAACTGCAGCAGCATCGATCACATCGCCGAAATCCTGTTTCGTGGTGAATGCAGATGGTCAATGCTCACCAGCAGTACTGCAAACAGAAGAAGATTTTCAAAACGCTTTTGACTATCTGATTAGCAGAACGCACGACACGACAGTCGATGTGATCTCTCAAGATTTGATGTTCAAAATTGACATTCTAAACGAAACGCTCGAAATAAACGATTACGCCTTAGTCTTTTCGCGAGTGTCATCCGATGAGAACATAACGTGCTTGTACATCGACGTGAATACAAAATCTATTTCATATAATAGATGCACAACAAAACAAACTCTGTGCCAAATTCAAGAACCTGATAAACGACTGAATGTACCGAGTGGTGATGAATCCAGAATTAACAGCGTTTGGATCGTGTTTGCTGCACTTACATTCGTGATTGTTTCTTTGGTTATTGTTATAGTTATTGTGTATTTTCTACAAGGATTTCAAACTCGACGTGTACCAACTGCTGTTCTAACAAATAACGCATAACTGTCAAAAATGTTGAGCAGTGAATTTGTGGCTGCGATGGTAGCCAATTACTTGGTAGAAAAGCAGTTCGACGATAGCAATTACACTCTTTGTGACATAGTCGAATGTGTG
>JAPFQT010001051.1:0-19000 GCA_027627225.1 Congeria kusceri | reverse complement strand
GTCAGCGGATAATATAGTAGCGTCAGACTGGAGATGATTTTAATGAGATTGTGGAAAACACAAGCAAGTATCAAAGGTAAGGTACTTCAATAATGTATATTATGTAACTGAAAACAAAAACAGCACACACTCGCAATATAATAAAGAAACTGTATTTTTTCCTTGTTTACATTTGCAGAAATCTACTGTCAGACGCATTTCCCTTGATGTCAATCACATTATCAACATGTTTTACTTTCTGACACTACTAGATGGGTGGGCGTGGTTAACTCGACTCTGTCGTAACATAAATTGTCACTGTTCACTTGGCTTCTAAGCGGTCGATAGCCATCCATAATATAATTACAGACATGTTGATGGCCGAATACCCGAATATATATTGTAATTATAGCGGATTACTACATAAGAGTGTGAGTATTTCCTTCTATGTAACAGTTTATTTTGAATTTTGAAAATAGATGGAAGCATCTTCGAGATCAGCATTGCACAATCTGAAATAAAGGATAGACGTGAAAGACCCAACTTGAAGGAGATTTTGCTATTTTATTATATGCTAATTTGACTAACTACTACGGCGATGACCCGCTCTTTTCAAAACACAACAATTATATCAACACATGTGTATTGGGGTGTTTCGGGCACATCATTGTTTAAAGAGGATATGTCAAGCAATGTCTTGTGTATATGCTTTATGGAATATCTTTATTGGTTTTCGGGTCAGTAGACTCATGCACCATGTAAGACGATTATTTATTGATCAATATGATTATTTGTTACACAAAAAAGGGGATATTATATGTATGTTTCACATAGGTTTGATTTGCCCTTCTATTAGTAATAAATAACATAACAGCTTTTTGTATATATATATATATATATATATATATATATATGTAGTGTCCTCCACATTATAGTCTAGAGTACCATTCAGCTTTATGTTTACATATGACATACCTGCCGGGCCCGGCTAGCTCAGTTGGTAGAGCGCTGGAAATGAAATTGTTTCTACGGCCATTCCCTCCCCCATGTCAGTTACTGGCATAAGTATGTGCACTTAGTACTGGTGAACCGCTTAGATCGGCTAAGCTTGCCCAGGAAACGTGTGAGTAGGTTAACTGACCGCCGTGATATGACTGAAATACTGTACATACGGCGAAAAAATCCAATTAAACAATCAAAAACAAACATCATGTAGCTGTTGTATGTATGTGTTTCAGAGTGCTGATGTTACCATTGGAATGGTGCTGCCTGTATATCTTATGCTATCATTATGTGGTTTGTTACTCTTATATTCTTAGGTTGATAATTTTATCAATATACTTATGATTGTTATCAAATTGTTGATCTGGTTGTTACTTGTGATACATGTATGTTTAGAAACTTACAATTAACACATTGCGTATGTGAATGCATTTCGGATTGTTTATCGCATTCCTGTTTATGTACCGATTTCATTTATTTCGCGGATTATTTTAATTCTTTTAGCTGGTATTTGTATGTATAATTTTACCAGTCAAAGGCATTGGCAAACGTTGATAAATTATAAGATGATTGTATTGTTGCAGTCTAACATCTGAATGGCCATGTAAGCTATATGGTTTTGTACCTGTTCATATATTGACCCATATCCTACATGAAATATAAAGATGACAAACGTTGGAAAATCGTCAATGCCCTAACTATTATAATGTGATTATTTATTGTCCGGTTTCCAGAAATGAATATAACTACCTAGTGGTGTTGTTTGACAACTACTAAGTCAGAATGACAATTAAAAATGCATTTAAAACAAACCTTAAAGGAAACTATAGTAGAAGTGTTAAGTGACCCGGAACACCCGTAATTGATTCGGAACGCCCGCAATCAGTGCATACAATTCAACAAAATATTTAACAACGATACTTAATGCTACCAAATGTTTCAAACATGCATATTAAAGCTGGGATATCTGTCTTCCAAAGTATACTTAGGTTTGCGTTATTGCAAGTACATTTAAAATGAAGAGAGCGGTTTTGTCGTTAGTGACCCGGAACTACCCAATTGATAGTAACTTGTGATCGAATTGAGAGTTTGTAAACATCATATACAAATATCTTATATCGAGACCTTGTTTGATATTGCATGTGACATAGGGGTAGGTCCAGGTCAGAGTCATCGTTACTAAAAATAGAAATACAGTTTCTGCTCAATATCTCTAGTACAAATTGAAATACATGTTTTTTATTGAGTCGCCAAGTTGGGATGTGGTGTGTGGATCAAGTTCACCACTACTGCAAATAAAATTGGTTTCTACCTCAATAGCGGATTGCCATGCAATACCTTTATGCATCTTATTCTTATTCGAAACGTTATTGTTTAACTTGAGTGTTTCGTTTAGGTACCCTCACTTTTTTAGAATGAATTGGAACGACAGCCTTAGACTTATTACTGACTTTTTTAGACCCTTACTTTCAGGGGGCCTGGTGCTTATAGATTTGCCCTTGTCCGTTCGTCCATTCGTCCGTCCCCTACGTGTCCGTCAGATATTTGTGTCGCGTGTAACTAAAAACGTATAACTGATAGAGTGATGAAACTTAATAGACATATTCATCAGCATGTAAACTTGTGCACCTGAGTCAAGTAATAACATTGGGTTTTGTGACAAACAGCGGAATTTGGGGGCATCCGTGTCCTTTGGACACAATCATGTCTAGTTTTAGAAGTCTAACTATTTTCATCAAATGATCTCGGTATGTTATATAGGTCATCAGTTGCATCCGAAGGTAGTGCTCTTGTTTGTGCATTTCCAGCCATTTTTAGCTCTACTTTTCGAAGAACAAAAGTTGAGTTATTGTCGTCGCTCTGTCGTTTGCGTCAGCGTCTTAGTCAGCGTCTGCGTTAGTTAAGTTTTTTGGTTAAGTTTTTTGTCAGAGTCCATTTCTCAAAAACTATCAAAGGTATCCATTTAAAACTTTTCAATACTTGTTCACTATCAAAAGAGTAATTTATTATAACAATGCAGGTAACCCTATGATTTGTATTTCCAGAGTTATCTGCCCTTGTTTGGACTTACAACTTAGGTTATTTTGACTTTTTTTTTTTAAATATAACATTTCTCAATAACTATCAAAGACATTAAATTGAAACTCAAGATACTTGTTTATGGTGCTGACCGCATTCTGCAGACATGAGGAGGTAACTCTTTCAAGGAATTTGTTAGAGTTATTACCCTTTTTTCAAAACAATTTTTGCTTTAGGTCAAATTTCTCAATACTTGTATGAGGTATTACTTAAAACTAAAAGTACTTGATCACAGTGATGGATGAATTTATCATGTAGTCAAGAGGAGGTAACTCTATCAAGGATTTCGTTTAAGTAATTGCCCTTTTTTGATCTTAGAATTTTCGCTTAAGGTAAAATTTCACAATGACTATAACAGGTATTGACTTGAAACTCAAAATACTTGATCACATTATGAACCCATTCTGTTGACAAGATGGGGTAACTACATCAAGGATTTTGGTGGTGTTATTGCCCTTTTTTAAACATAGAATTTTAGCTTTAGCTCAAATTTCTCAATATCTATGAGAGGTATTTACTTGAAATTTAAGACACTTCAGCACAGTGATGAAAACATTCTATTAACAAAATGCCAGACTACAATCAAATACGAGAAAGTCGAGCGTCCAGCGTGCATAGGCGGTGCTCTTGTTTCTAGTATATTAGTCACTCAAAACATCGTTATGTGTTACAACACCTGCTAGCCTCCGTATCTGGGTAAAAGCTGTATGTGTGGTTATTAATCGCCTTTAGCGATTGCTCTAGTTTTGCATGGATTTTGGTTAATAATGATTTTTGTAGAAAACAAAAACAAATGACGTGTAAAGGCATGTGACTATTTCATTCTACTGCAATTTTAGCGCCTATTTTATTTTTAATAATGTATTTGTTCGACTATTTACAGCAATACCAGCAAGCAAAAGTAGAACTTCTTGTCCAGGCTAGAATTAATTCTGCCAAACTCAGTGGAGATCTTCCTTCGAAGCACACTGCTAGAAAACAACTAATTTTCAACCAGTTTATACATTTGTTAACGTGGTCCCCATAAACGCATACCTTGATGGTCTCTCCCGGTCCAATTTGACCATTATACAATTTGTTTGTACATGACTTTGCATGTGTTTCCAGAAGCAATGCAATGCACGAATGTTTACAAGAATGTTTACTTGTTCTACAATCTGTTGGGTTATTGTCACTGTTTTGCAGCAGATTATTTGCCTTAAGATCAGCCTGTCTTCTGTTTTAGACATCTGCGCTCTTGAGCCCCAAACCCGTCCGACAGGGACTTTTGGGGCCCATTAAAAAGTATAATGACCCAAAAGTGTATTTATTTAGCAGGAGTATGAGAGGCCATTCTGCTGTCAGCATGACGATAAGTGAGATTGGTATAGTAGCTTCAGACTGTTGATTATTGTAATGATTTTAATAAGATTGTTGCATAAAAGGACCTAAGTTCGGCATGGACCAATGTTGGCAGTTTAAATGTGCGACATATTTATTCGTTCATTGTCACATAAAGTGTTTATGGCAAGAAACAGAAAATAAATGAAATTATTTGTTTTTCTGAATGCATCACATTTTATCTATTACATGTACGTCAACAGAGCTAGTTTACTGCTGTATACCATGACTAGATATGCATGCATTGTGCAAATCTTGTTACAAAGCAATATATCATGTGTTACTTTATATGTAGGGCTACATTTTCTGTAACGTGTAATCGCTTAAAGGCCATTTTAATAGTTAAAAAATGAAATTTAAAGCCTCACAAAAGATGAAACTGGCAAAATTCCAAGTCCAAGTCCACCAGTGTACTGCATAACATTATACAATGTATAAGCGCATAAGGTATAAACATGGAGAAATACAGAATATTGGCAAAATCGGACTACAGTTAAACGGTCATACTTTTGTTTGTCTTGATTTGTGCTTTCGTTGGTATGTATAATCACAACATAAACATATGGTTTGCTAGCTACTGTTTATTGCAAAAGCTCTGATCGTCCAAGTACAATTTGTTTACAAACATTAGCCTCATTCACTGCCGTATATCGTATCAAAGCGGATTATATCATAGGTTTATTTATGTGATTGCTATATGAAAATTAATAACATAATAAGTAAGCTCAGTAAATGGTAATACATGTACTTATAATGCGCATAAGTATTTTATACATGAAATAAAAGGTAAATATACTCGATCTAAAAGAATTCTGACTCTTTACTATTAAGTATCTTTTTGTTTATGGACTAAATTTCAACCATGTTTATAAAAAAAAAAATTATAAGTACAAACGTGGTGAAATTTACTTACGTAAATGATTATGAAAATACAATTTTGATTTTTGAGTTTAATCTGAACAAACATTTTTGTTATGAATTCAGACTTTATTTAGTACAAGTTGTTTGCAATATTAATTGTAAATACATATAAAGTTAACGGGCAGGAAGCATAAGTGGCTGTTAAATCTATGAGCAGCTTGGACTATACCTTACTTATCATTTAACAGTTGTACTTTCATTGTGAAACGTCATTATTTTTTTATTGATCTATTGGAGTTATAAATAAAATAACATGAGAACATATCAATGAACATACACACCACAATAGCAGAATATATTACACTTAACACCAAATTGAATCGATTTTACAAATTTTAAAAGCCATTCTTACAATAAATTAAGGTGTACATTGTTTTATCAAAATAACTGATAATAATAAACCTTCTTTGTAAATGTAAAAGTAAACAACAGCACCGCCTGCGGATACTACTACTCTTCTGGTTAACACACTAAGATTACGCAACGACAATAGCTCGAAATTTAAAAAAAAGAGGCACACGAGTGCCTATATCGCTCCACTGGCTTTTAAGTAAGGAACTTCAGAAGCGAAAGGACCCTAGCCCAATCTAAATAAGTAGCACTAAATTCACGTAAACGTCTCATTTATTAGACTTAAAGGACCCTGATATGCTATATAAAGACATAAAGGCTAGCCCCCAGGCGGCCATGCTTTTTAACGGAGTGGAACCATTTCAGCAACTTTGGTAGTGAACCACCCAAGGAACAAATTTGAGAAAGTATTTCGAAATCCAACCAGTGGTGTCTGTCAAGAAGATTTTCAATTGACAAAATAGCCATATAATGTAATACTTTCACACTCCCTGGCGGACATTGTTTTTCGACGGAGCTAAACCATAAACCTAAACCGTTTGTAGAGGACCACCCAAAAATAATTTTTCTGAACAATTTTTGAAAGTCCACCCAGACGATTAGAAGAATATGTCATTTAAAAATGTTTTTTTTAGCTTACCTGAGCACGGAAATTAACCAAACTTGGTATGAATGTTCCTTGGGTGGTCCACTACCAAAATACTTCAAATTATTTTGATTCGTCAACAAACATGGCGCCAGGGGGGCTGGACCTTTTTCCTTACATGGCTATGTTGAAAATTTTAAAAATCTTATTGTCAGAAACCAATGGTTGAATTTCAAAATAATTTCACAGAAAGGTTTGATTGTTGGCCCTCTACCTAAATACTTCAAGTTATTTTGATTTGTTCAAAAACATGGCCGCCAGGGGATGGGTATTTTTTCCTTATATGGCTATATTGAAAACAGTTAAGTCTTCTTGTTGGATTTCGAAACAATCTCATTGGTATGTTCCTTAGGTGGTCATCAACCCAAATACTTAAAATTATTTTGGGACATAATTCAATTAAAATCCATGAGTATGGTTCTTGTCCTACACTCTTATCATACTCAATAAGTGAAGGCTAAAGGTGTAATTGTTTTCCAGAAAACTGAACACAAACTTATATGTCTGAAAACGGTAATAATTCAATCAACATGCATCACAGTGCGTGGTTATTGTCTTACAGATAAATCACATCCAGTTGAATAAGTATGCCAAGTTTGAAAGCTGAAGGTCAAATAGTTTTCAAGAAAAGTGGAAATGAAACAATTAACAAAACGTCATTGTAGACGCCGATGACAATCTAGTTATTACCATCGCTCATATTAAAAACTTCAGACGAGCTAAATATTTACCAAAAAATATAATAAACAAGGCTTTGATAGTATTGAAAGCAATACAGGAGTCCCCTACCGGTGAAAATCCCTACTAATTAAACATTGTGCAATACCGTCAAATCGCCCTTTATCTGTAGATGTACAAAGTTTCATATTCAACTCCCATTTGTCACTGCAGTATTAAGTTGTTGTTTTTTTCTATTTTAGTAACATTGACCAGACATTCGAGTTACTTTTTGAGTTATTGCAGTACTAAACTGACAGAGGGCAATCATATAGTCCATTCTGTGTACCAAGTTTCATGACCATATGTTATGTTCTTTTCGAATTATTACAGTATTAAGTTTATTTCTATTTTAAGTAACAGTCACGTGACCTTTGAACTTTGGTGCAAAATAAAGGGTCGTATACAATCCTCACCTTGCTCTTTCTATGTATACAAAGTTTCATCAAAGTATCTTCAGTACTTTTTGAGTTATCGCATAATCCAGGTTTTGGGGACAGGACAGACAGACAGAGTGAGACCGACGGACGAACAGACAGACAGACGCACACAGACGGAGGGAAAACCCATAGTCCAATCTGTGTACCAAGTTTCATGAAGTTTCATGATCAAATCTTATGCACTTTTCAAAATATTACAGTATTACGTTTATTTCTATTTTTAGTAACAGTCACATGACCTTTGACCTCTGGTGAAAAATAAAAGGTCTTGCATAATTCTCACATTGCTGTTGCTATGTATACAAAGTTTCATCAAAGTGTCTTGAGTACTTTCCGAGTTATCACGGGATTCAGGTTTTGGGGACGGACGGACAGACAGACATACGGACAAACAGACAGAACGACACACAGACAGATGGCAAACATCTAGTTCAATCTCTGTACCAAGTTTCATGGTCATATCTTATGTCCATTTCGAATTATTACAGTATTTAGTTTATTTCTATTTTTAGTAACAGTCACGTGACCTTTGACCTCTTGTGAAAAAAAAAGGTCATGCATAATCCTCAATTGCCACATTGCCGTTTATATGTATACCCAGTTTCATCGAAATAAGTTCAGTACTTTTTGAGTTATTGCAGGAACCAGGTTTTGGGGACGGACAGACAGACGGACGGACAAACATACGGACAAACATATAGAGAGACACACAGACCGATACTTATAGTTCAATCTTTGTACCAAGGTTCATGGTCATATCTTATGTACTTTTCGAATTATAACAGTATTGAGTTTATTTCTATTTTTTAGTAACAGTCACGTGACCTTTGATCTCTGGTAAAAAATAAAAGGTCTTGCATAATCCTCACATTGCCGTTTATATGTATACCAAGTTTCATCGAAATATCTTCAGTACTTTTTGAGTTATCGCAGGATCCAGTTTGTTTTAGTTTATTTCTATTTTTAGTAACAGTCACGTGACATTTGACCTCTGGTAAACAAAAAAAGGTCGTGCATAATACTCACATTGCCGTTTATATGTATACTAAGTTTCATCGAAGTATCTTCAGTACTTTTTGAGTTATTGCAGGAACACAATTTTGCGGACGGACGGACTGACGGACAGACGGACGGACGGACGGAGGGCAAACCTATAGTCCCCTCCGGTGAAACACCGGTAGGGAACTAATAAAAAATGCTTATAACAGTAACACAAATCACTTTTAACAGTATACATTGTCATGTTGCAAAAATGTATCATTAAGCAAAAACATGCACGCAACAAAAGCAAACATACAAAAAAACACCATAATTTTATAAAGTCACAATTAGTTGTACCAACAAGTTTAGAGAAAACAGTCTGATTAGAATTTTTTTTTCTATGTATTTTTTTTTTTTTTATTTCAACGCCTTTATTCAAAATTATATATACAAAAATACAAACACAAATTGCATACAAACAAACAATATAGTGATGTAAAAAAAAACACCCGTTTATACAAACAATATATAATTGACTTTACTAAACAGTTCAGGATTTGTGTTCGAAAGCGAGCCTGTCGCGGGCTTACTAACGAATTTCCTGGAAAAGTTTAATAAAATATGGTATAAAAAATGACAAAAAGTGTCAGATCTTTTTTATCACATGCTTTTAAACGAAAAAAAACTTATAATTTTACCAAAAGATGTTGATAAATCCTAAAAGTTGTGTACTGACGTGACGTCATTTCATGTTGACGACGTTATTTCACCAGAATAATGTCATGCGATTAGTCTGTCAACGAATATGTAGCCAATGAAAACGCTCAAAATGTTATCTTACACATGTGTAAGATAAAAATATTCGTAATAGCTGTATTACACGGAAAACAAGGTATAGCATATAATAAACATACATTCATAATAAAAGAAAAAAAAGAAAGGATAAAATGTTATATATTATACAAATGTTCATCTATTGTGTACATTGGTGTTCTCAAATACATTTTAGCAATCCTTGTAGCACTTGATCATTGCGGCAGTGACAGACCTCGACTTAACGAATGTGCATGTTCTACACCCTGTAAAGCAGAAAGACGTAAGAGTTCAACAGCATGACAAACATATTGTAACAGTGAGTAACATTGTATGATACAAGTGTTTTCTTTGTTCAAATAAAATTAGTTTTCTGCCTAATGTTGTTTTGGAGGCTTTAAACGAATTTTAATAAAATAAATACTTGTGTTCTCTTTGTTGAATTCTGACAACACACATCCTCTTTCAAAGTGTCAAGCAATTGAAGAAAAGACAGTAATTATACAAATATCAGGGGTTCTTTCATTCCAAGGATTGGAATATTTTTCAAGTAATACTTTCACAAAACTTTCACACGAGACGGACAGACATGGCAATAATTGTATAGTCCAACATTCTGGTGGAACATGCACATAAACAAGAGCGTCTTGCATAAAAAATGTTAAGAAAAACATGTATAATCACAGATGGTTATTATCATTAATGCCAAGTTTCACCAAAAACACTTCGATCAGCCGTTATGGAGAACAAGCAAATTAACAAACTTTAAGAAAGACAACCTGACAGCCAGAAGGTACGAAATTCAACATTACCATTTTTTTAATGGGTGTGGGGGGATAAATTATAGTGCGAAATTAGTAACCTGCCACTCATGAATATTCCGTATGCAATAGGGATGTATTTATATATACCATTACAAGTATCGAGCGTAGCATAGGCAGTAGTACAATGTAAATTGATATCGTATTGGTTTATATATCGTAAAGCGCGAATATTGCAGTGGGACATATGCCGCGCTTGCGATGCGAAGTGTCCCAGCGTCTACATATTTATTATGTTTTAATAAGGCTTAATTTTTCTTTAAGTCAATATTTTTAAGACTGTCGTATAAGCCTTTTTATATGTTGCTGACACTCTGATGCTGACCAAAGCAACATTCGAGTAATTCGGGGGAGAGATGTGGCGAAGTGCTTGCAGTTATGTTGAGAAGGCCATCACCAAAATGCAGATCTCTGATCATTCAATAGTAAATTTATGGATAGGGTGGTCATAGATCTACGCGATGAGACAACAGACACGGAGAGCAACGGCAGCATAACAGACAAAGCTAGCAAGGCTGGAAATTTAAACGAATATGTTACTATACTGGGCCCGTGTTCACAAAACTCCTTAGTTTTAAGGGGAAGAATATGCTTAGTTTAGTATTTTTTCCCTAAGGCAAGAATTTCCTTCACTTTCGTATTCACAAAGCTCCTAAGGTTTAAACTAAGGGAAGATATTTTATTTATCCTAAGGAGAACATCCATAGATGAGACGGCAATAGTCGAGCCGTTTACTGTGGCCATATACACTTGAACTATGGAATGAAAGTCACTTATGGCCACAGTGACTATCTCGACAATGGAAAAGAATCGTTTCCCTTTATTTTATGTTGAAAAATGTTATTTGTTTTGTTTTTTATGTATTAAATGTGTTAAACTTTAATATTCTGTATCACATGTTGGAATAAATGAATCGAATATGATGTCATTGTGACAAAAGGCTGTTTAATATAATTGCAGCTGGGGATATATTCACATACCTGACACTGTGATTATTGTGTTCACATATCAGGTTTTGTTTATATTTTCCCCGTTGCGTTAAACGGATGTACGATTTATCTTGGGAATATTGAGGTAAAAAATACACACTTTACGTTTCCTTTGTATATGTTTAACGAATCCAATCGCATTTGTTTGCAGCATGGAAAGACGTTTTGAACGCAGCGTGGACATTCTGGACCATTTACAAAATGTAGAACTTCTTGATCGTTACCGTTTGGACAGGCAGGGCATATTGTTTCTTAATGAACGTTTAACACATCTATCACCAAACAGCAACTGAAACAACAGCTTAAACAGTGTTGAAAAAATTCTGATTTCCCTACGTTATTTTGCATCATCAAACATTCAACTTAATGATGGTGACATTCATAAAGTACAGTTGTATCCGGTAATCTTGCGCGTCCGGTAATCTTGCGCACTACGCAGTTAGGCATTTTTGGAAGACGGCGCGTTTTTTTATTTACTGACGTTTACCGAAATTTTAAGGTTTAAAGGAGCCAAAACAACTGTAATAAATGTAAATAAACATAGTTTTTGTATTTATAATTACCGTTTGAATGATTCTAATCAAGTATCCATGAGTTGTAAACACTGACCTACTTAGGCATCAATCCGATTTGCTGGATAAAATTCCTCGATTTCTTCACTCCTCTCATGATTTCCAAAATGAAAATTATATACCATGCATAATTGTATTATTTCCTGATCAAAGTTTGGTATTTATCTTTTTCTGCGCTCTATAACAGACATCGACGAGATTTAATCTTTTTTCCCGCCAATCTGTCAATTTTAAGCTCCGGCATGCGCAAAGGCCACTTGTTTTTTAATTACGGAAACCTGTTATGAAAAGACAAATACACTTTAATTCGTAAAACAATCTTTTTAGATTGTGTTTGTATCAAATAACTAGTTTTAATTTGCTTTTTTGGTGTTATAGTCACGTCCCGTCAAAATCATCGTCGTCAAAGGAACCCAAGTATAGTTACTTGATGATGAAAGAAGCCTGCAGTGACGATACAAAACTTGAACACATTGATTTATCTGGACAGATATATAAGTTTGTTTTTATGATATGATTTGGACACCATACTTTTACATTTAGCATTTAATTACGTCATTTTTAAAAGTGCGCAAGATTACCGGACAGTTAAAAAACGGTGCGAGTTTTTGTTTTGATTTGGATTCGGATAGATTTTTTTAGTTAATATTTCAGATATTTTTGTGTTTCTACACGCCGGAAAAACTGTTGTTTATGTTCAGTAAAAATTGAATTGCTACGCTTTTTCAATCCGATGTTTATCACACAATTGGTGCTTAACTGCGCAAGATTACCGGACAGCATCGTATCACAGCCAACAGTTTCACGAGTTATTACACAAGTCACACAGGCGTTAACGCAACCTGAAATAGTGAGAGAATTTATAAGTCTTCCAACCACGGCTGTAGAATTAAGACAGCTCAAGGACGACTTCTTCAATATTGCCCAATTTCCGAATGTTATCAGTTTAATTGACGGCACTCATGTGCAGATCCAGGCTCCAGCAGTGGAAGAACCAGTATATGTTAATCGAATGGGTTAAGACGTTTATTGCATTTCTCTGAAGTATGACAACACGGATTTAACGTGATAATTTTATTTTTTTAATGTTTTGTTAATGGGTCTCATTCTTATCTGTTTGGTATATTAAATTGCACTTTTGAAACCCTGATTATAGGTAATAATCAAGATAGAATTGTTAATAAATAAATTTTGGTTTCAGCCACTACATATGTCTGACAAATTCCATTACAACTTTGAAAAATCATGTTTTACAATGTGTATTTGTACTTCACTGATCCCGGACAAATAAGGTGTAAAAACATTTATGTTTGTTTCAGGTTACCCGACCTACCCTAAAAAAATCCCCGACCCTATAACATTTTATTGAGTGGGTCAGATATTTTTTTGTTTATTTTACTTTTTTTTCCAATAATTAAACTTGTTTTGGATATTTAAAAAAAGTGTTTTGTTTTGATAGCATCCACTTCAAAACAATGTTTTATGTTATTAGAGACATGTTTTGAATATTCATTCAGTTTTAGAATCTTCAAGTTGAATATTTACCAAAAAACAACAAAAAAACATAATTCTCTACCTACCTACCATAATTTAGTTGGGCATGTAACCTGAAACAAACATATTTGTTTATGCCTAATGAAATTGATTTAAACATATTTATTTCTTTTAGCAAATACATAATATATCAAAATACACAATACAATGAGTATTAGAAGAGGATTGAAACGGAAGAAATAATTCTTATAGAGTTTCTCTCCTCATGGTAATATTTACACATAATTGGCAGTGTGTTAAGAACAATAGTACATGGTTTATGCCAGATATAGGAAATGTGAATGGTAAATATGCAAATGTTTTCGAAAAAAAAGAGTAAAAATATAAATAAGGACGAAGGATTGTTGGTGCAAGGACTTGAACATCGAGTAACAACAACTACTCATAACCGGATTGTTAAGAAAATCGCCGGGATTCTTTTATAAATTGTTGGACATGTAGAAAAATTTCAGAGTTTTCAATTTCGTCAAGATATGTATTGCCGAAAAGCAAAATATTGAGCTCAACAACGCTAGTTATTCCGGAGATACTGTTCATTAATGTAGTACGTATTGCGTTATAATAAGGACATACGAAAAAGAAGTGGTAGTTAGATTCAATATCTCCACACGAGCATAGTGGAGACTCGATGATGTTTTTTGCGTAAAGATGTTCGTTAAGCGCACTCGATTTGGTCCTTAACCGCGTGTGGAGTATTTGAAGATAACGTTGTCCTATATAAAAGTACGATGGTGTTTTTACAATGCCTCTTTTAAGCTTGGATTTAAAAATATTCAACGATTCACTATTTTTTACATCTTCTGGTAATATATTCCATTTTCGAATAACTGCAGGTAGGAATGAATTATAGTAAAGGGTTGATCTAGATTCGGATGTGCGCAAGTCATTCGCATTACGGAGATTGTACCTAGTAGCAGCTCCGACATGTTGAGGTACCAGGTCGGTCAAATACTGAGGGGTAAGAGAGTTTTGCATTTTGTAAAAAAGTATTAGTTGGTGTTTGTCGCGTCGATCTTGTAGCGGTTCCCAGTTAATTTATTTTTGCAATTCGGTTATAGATACTAGTTTTGATGACCCACAAGCAATTCGCGCTGCTTCGATTTGAATTTTGTCAAGTTCACGTTTTTCTGCTTGAGTGCAATTATCCCATATTACATCTGAATATTCTAATAGCGGTCGAATGAATGACGTATAAATTATTTCAAGCGATTTGCGGTCAAGTTTAAATCTCAGTTTGCGCATAATATTAATTCGACTCCATGCTTTATCAGTTATATATTTAATATGGATGTGCCATTTACAATCATTCGAAAGAAAAACTCCTAGATGTTTGTGGGAGCAGACATCCGGTATTGGCTTAGACAACATTTTAAAGCTATATGTATTCGGTTGTTGCTTTCTGGAGAATGTAATTGTTTCAGATTTAGAAGGATTAAATAAGACATGCCATTTTAAGGCCCAATCAGATATTCTGTTGATATCGTTTTGTAATATAGCATTACGAGTATTTGTGTCATCTATGATAATTTATAGGGATGTGTCGTCAGCAAACAGACGAATGTTACTTTGAATGTCGTTTACAATATCATTTATGAAGATTAGAAATAATAGGGGCCCTAATATAGAGCCCTGAGGGACACCGGCCTCTAGTGAAATTGAATATCAGTTAATGTGGGATTTATAATGACATATTGCTTCACTTATTGCTTTTCTATTGGTTTAATATTTAATGAAAACTTGTAAGTTATAACATTATTGTATTCAAATGGTGTTGCTATACATTATTTGGATTGTTTTAATACTCATATAATGTAAAGGCTGTTTGATGTCAATTATCCACCAATTATCCTATATAGATTATATAGACTTTTTACCCCCATAAATCCTGGAGAGTGTGTACATTTTCTCCTACATTTTAAGGAGAACGCGTACATTTACCTCAGTACAAAAGCTTCTCTGGAGCACTGCATGCACATGTATAATAACTTTCTGCATGCATAATAAAAAAGAAAAGAAAAATAGATCCAATAAAAGTAATTAAAAATTGATAGTAACACAATACATTATATTCTAACTTGTTAATTAATTTCTCATGATCTGCATAGTTTAAGAATAATAAATGTTTAAGTTTGATAATAAATGCTATTTTACAAAAAGGGCGCTGTCAGAAGGAATTGAACTCGGTTCAATGACGTGTGGTGACGTTTAACACACTAGCACCCCTCCAATAGGTGTTTGGGTACAGTGTTGTACAAACATCCTGCTGTGACATGATACACATACTGGCCCCATTGTATGTTTATTCCCAATAATTAGGGCGAAACGTCCCAGCGCGAAATGTTTCAGGGCGAAACATGTTTCCAGGCGAATGGTCCCGTTAACCATTTAAACCACACGGCAATTAAATACCATTTTCGCTACCCCGTATTTAAATCTATATCAACATAAATTCCAATTACAGAAACTCGTCCAATACAACGCAAACAACCAAATACACTTACGTTTTGTCTCGAAGATTAATGTTAATAATTTCGCCTATACTTGTAAATGATAAACAGTAAACAAGCCATACCTGTTGTGTGGAGTTCTTTATTTTTTACTGATTTTGGCTTGAATGGAACTAGCGTAGTCCGACTCATCCTTTGGATATAACGCAATCTTTATCACGGCGTTGTGTGCTGTGCTCATATTCCCAGAAAAAATGAGCCCTTTTTCCTGACAACTCACGGTCGGTACTTCGTCATCATATTTCCCGCGTTCAAACACTAGACTGTTGCTAAATTGTTCGTTGTACATTTGGTTAAACCAATTCTTATCATGCAGGGCTTTGTCTAGCTTAGTTATTCCGACAGCCATCCAGTTACTGAAGTGATTGAAATTGTACGGAGCCGACCACATTATGACAGCACGGCGATCTTTACCGTCTATTTCCCAGGACACGACACCGCAGGAGCCTGTAGGAATAATACCAGTCTTTCGTGCCGTCAGAAGTTCCTTGACACCCGGTTTAATGAGAACAGGGGGGCTAACGATAACACCACTTTCTATTGTTACCATCGGATTTGTGAGTACAAACTTTGTCCAGTTCTCCACTTCGATGCCCACTGTAACCCCGAAGTTGGCATCCATGAGATCCTTCCCTGATACCGCAATGCTTTCACCGGCTACAATTAGACCGGCAAATTCCGCAAGCATCGGAACAACTGCAACGGCCATGGTAGAGATTTTTTCTAGTTGAGAAACAATTATCAAATTCGAAAACCTGAAATATCGCTTTCGTTCTGGATGCGACTTAACTGTACTAACAGAAGTCACTTCACAACTGGCCGTTTTTGGCCTACGTTGCGCTCATTTATATTGTCAGTTCGTCATTGCCTTAATGAGCGTCTGAATGAACGCGCGTTTTCATAATCAAGCGTCTAAGAGCTTCCGTGCATATTATACATCGTTGTATCTCACGCTCTAAGCATTATGTGTATGCGCTCATTTCCAGCATAGCTCGCAATGGTTGATTTAACATCGCATTGAGGTTAGATACCAGTAAATCAATATGTTTCCCTCCGTTTTACATTCGAAATATTGCTTTTCACTAGAGTTCCTTTTTTTCTTCTGCTATGAAAAGCATTTAGCAATGTCAGACATGCCTTTTGTGGTTATTTCTAATATCATCTGTGTGTTTGGAACAGTTTTGTGCATTTCTTTGGAGGCTTACTTGAAAGATGAGCTTTTGGGGTGTGTTTACTGTGGCATGGGGCTTTTGTCGAAATATGACTGCCGAAACCCTAGTTTCTACCGGTGTCTGCATTCAGGTGAGACGCATTTTCTTAGAAGTAACAAGCCATATCTTTGTATTGCAATTTTCGAAAGAGGAAAGATTCGTCTTTTAACAGACACCAAGCTTGCTAAATCTGAAATCTGAAAGTTCGCCATTGGGACCCCTATGGGAATTAGATTTACTGGCATCTAACCTTCAATTTTCACACAAAACGAAAGTGAAAGTAGCTTTTTATAATAAACACGCTAAACAGCGTTAAACACGGACTACTGTTATTTTATTTAACAGAAATATATTATACTATCAGTATTAACTGAATATTAGAGTGATTAATGGTATCAATAAAGTCATTTAATGAAACAACTTTCATACGCGGGATTACTTCATGCGTAAGCACATCTCGCCGTTTGGGGCGAAATAATGCGCTTAAGTACAGAGGTTTGGCGCGTGACGTCATCCTCTGTGTATAGAATGAATTATACATACCAGTATTCGGGGCTTTTGTTGACTTCTCAACAAAAATAAGACAAGAAAAACATTGATGCAAAGCCGCAAATAGCACCGTTATGTATCTATGAAGAAGGCAAATGATTTTAAAATCGTATCACAAATAAATGTTCAGTGATGTGACCAGTTAAGTCCGAGTTGCAAAACTGATAATTTAATATGATATTGTTATATTTTAATCAGTTATTTGATCACGAATAAGTAAAAAATGGATTAGATTAAAAACAAACTTGGTACTTTTATTTAAGAGGTGGACATATTTAAAATAATTATTATGAAGGTTTAAAATAAACAAATCAGCATCAAAATTGTTAGCGCTCAACATAAATAACACAAACACACCCTACTCATGTTAGCGGCTACGCAGCTGTATCAGCGTCTGCTACTATGCTGTTTTTAGAATGGTTCACTATTTCTGGAATATGTAAGAATTGCCACAGGAGCAATTCATTAGTAACAGTTTTTAGCTCGACTTTTCGAAAAAAAGGCAAGCTATTTTACTCGCCCCGGCGTCGGCGTCCGAGCTCGGTTAAAGTTTTTCGGTAAGCTAATTTCTCAGGAATGGCTTGAGGGATTTCATTCAAACTTAAAACGTTTATTCCCCATATTACAATGAACTCAATGGCCAATTTTGATAACTCTAGTTTGAAATTTTTCAAAATATGGGCCTTTTTGCGCGTTACATATAAGCTATATGGACAGGTTAAAGTTTTTTGGTAAGCTGGTTTCTCAGGAATGGCTTGAGGGATTTCATTCAAACTTAGAACACTTATTCCCTATATTAAAATAAAAAAAGCTAATTTTGATAACTCTAGTTTGAAATTTGTCAAAATTATGAGCCTTTGTACACCTAGAAATTTTTCATATAAGCTATATGGACAGTTTAAAGTTTTTCGGTCAGCTGGTTTCTCAGGAATGGCTTGAGGGATGTCATTCAAACTTATAACACTTATTATCTATATTAAAATGAACTCATAGGCCAATTTTGATAACTCTAGTTTGAAATTTGTCAAAATTCTGGGCATTTTTACACTTCAAAAAATTTAAGTGAGTGGAATGGTGGCGTCAACTTTTGATTTCCACTCTCTAACTTGAGAATCAATCTTCATATATAAATACCCTAAATCAACACTTTACTCGGGATTGCATTTGTGGTGGTTTTGGTGGGGTCAAGGTCAATGTCAACTTTACTAAAAAATAGAAAAAGTTATGTTTTATAACTCGAGAACAAATTGAACTATTTTAATAAAAATTAATTTATAGAATCTGTATAACGAGACATTGCACGAGATTGCATATGGGGTTAGTTTGGTCAAGGTCACTGTTTTGAAATTTAGAAAAATGCTTCCACTCTGTAACTCGAGAAAGAAATTAATTTTCTTTAATTGGCCCCTACTATACAGTTTGCCTAAAACAAATGCCAGAAACACTGACAAGCACAAGAAAAGTCGAGCGCGCTGTCCGCTGTCAGTT
>JAPFQT010001050.1:0-19824 GCA_027627225.1 Congeria kusceri | reverse complement strand
TTACAATTACATATTCTCATATACAACCAAGCTGAGTAATCTGGCATTTTAAACATAACATCGTGGTTTTTTTCTGTATTGCATACCGATGATCTGAGATTGTTATGTCTTGAAAATGTTTAAACAAGAAGAGTTGTCGTTGTTACTCGTGTTTATTTATTTTACACTTGCCTCACAAAGTTGCTATTCTGGTGCTATGGTTAATGTCTAACCAAATTTTGTAATTTAAATGAATGCCGAATTATCTTGTATTAATAAACCAGGGTTTCCCGCAGGCCTGTATCGCTTGTCGGGCCCGACATGCCTTCACAGCAGTAAGTAATTTGCCGACATGCTTAAATAACGCCAACATGCGTTAATTTTCAAAGCGACAACCCTTAATCCCTTTATCTATTACACCGATCTTTAACCACAGGGCCATAAACGAACGCCGTATTGATCAATAATATAACTCCCAACAGCGTTATTGACATGTGACTGAACTTAGTAGTTCCGCCCACAACGATCTCATTAGCCAATCAGATATGACGTTTTTAGGGCGGATTTTATACTTTACTAACAACAAAAAAATACTAGCGTAGCCGGGAAACGTGAATAGGCATTTTAAAACATTTGATTATTATATTTAACGTTTTATTTATCCCGGATTTTCTTATCCATTTCACAAATTGACAATCAAAAATATGCAAACGAATAATGTAATTGTATAACACAATTTAACGTCGTCAAACATAATTTTGTACACATAATCACTGCAATTAAGCACGTGACCAGTACAAGTACGATTTTCAAGAGGCATCCGTGACCGTGTGCATGGCAACATAAAGGAGTTTTTATTTTTATCTCGGACGTAAGTAATGTAATGAACGGATTCGTCTGTTTACTGCAGGTGTTCATTAAATGATAATTCTAAATAGCATAATATCGTTTTACACATACGTGTAATACATTACCAATGCGGCGGTGTATATCGTTAGGCCAGTGTAACTGATGCTATTTCTATATACAAATAACATCATAACAGTCATTTATTAATTTGAACTATGTTTGTTTTGTTTATTTGGGTTTTACGGCAACTCAACACATTATGGTCATATCGTTCCGTTTACGTATGTTGATTTCAATATAGATTAGGACATGTGAACTAAATTTTGTTATATGTGTTTATCTGTTTCAAGTACTGGATTAATGTATAAGATGGCACTGTTTGGAAAAGTTCTTTTTATGAATTTACTTGGAAATATCTTTCGCGAATATCACCGAGGTCTGTGCAATTATTAAGCATATGTTTCACAGTAAAATGTTCGTCGCCAGGTATACAATGAGGTGCTTCTTCTCTTTTTAAAAGATACGAATGTGTTAATCGGATATGCCCTATTCTACAGCGAGTTAAAACAATTTGATCATGTCGGTCAGAAACAGTAAAAGGTGTTGCTGAATCAAGACTAGGCTTAATCTCGTGTAATTTGTTAAAGGTTGCCTCGTTCCAAATTTTATTAGTTTATTAATTGCTGGTTTAAAATCACTATTGGGTAATTGAACATTCACAATCTGGAGACTAAGAGATTGTTTTGCTAACGTATCAGCTTTCTCATTTCCACGTATCCCAATATGGCTTGGTATCCAACAAAAGGTGACTGTTTTGGTTTGGTTTGCATATTGAAGTGAAAGCTTTTTTCGACGTAGATTTAAAGATGGTTCACCTGCTTCAACGTAAATACGTTCAACTGGCGATGATCGGAAAGCTTCAAAGGCTATACGTAGACCCTGGTTGTGAATAGTATCAAGCATTTGCAAGTAGGATTTACGTGCAGATTTGTAAACAACTGAACCATAATCCAACTTTGAGCGAACACGGCTCCAATACAGTTTTAGTAAAGTAATAGTATCAGATCCCCAATTAGTATGAGAAAGAACTTTCAATAAATTTAGTGCTTTAAGACACTTGGTTTTCAGTTGTTTAATGTGTGGAACAAAAGTTAGTTCTCTATCAAATATTACCCCTAGGAACTTTGCTTCATTAACTACAGGTATTTTTGAGCCGGAAATATAAAGCTTAGGGTCTTCATGAAATTTGCTTAAGCGGCAAAATTGAACACATTGAGTTTTTGACTTTGAAAATTTAAAGCCATTTTCATTAGCCCACTTAAGAATTTAATTCAAGTTTTGTTGTAGTTGGCGTTCAATAGTTCGCATACTTTTTGAACGATAACAAATCCAAAAATCATCAACATACAAAGACCAATCAACACCTGGTTTGAGAACTTTAACAATATTATTTATCTTAAGACCGAAACGTGTAACTGAGAGGATACTTCCCTGGTGGCTCTCAGAGAGAGTGAAACCTACTCTAACTTGAAAGTTTCTTTCCGAAAGGAAATTGGAAATAAACATTGGTAATCTTCCATTTAACCCTGCATCTTTCAAATCTTTCATTATTCCATATTTTCAGGTAGTATCGTACGCTTTTTCAAGATCGAAGAAAACACTAACGAAACGTTGTTTGTTAACAAAAGCTTCCCTTATGAAGGTCTCAAGACGAACTAGGTGATCGTTTGTACTTTGTTGTTTGCGAAAACCAGATTAAAAATGAATTATAATACCTTTTGATTCTAAATACCCAACAAGTCGTTTATTTACCATCCGTTCAAAGGTTTTACAAATACAGCTGGTTAGAGAAATTGGTCTATAATTATAAGGATCAGTTCGATCTTTTCCAGGTGTTGGTAAAGGAATGATTAATGCCTCTTTCCAAATATCAGGCATTTCACCAGACAACCAAATACTATTAAAAAATCAAGAAGTAGATCACGTGATTCAGATGAAAGATGTTTCAAAAATTGATAGTATATTTCGTATGGACCTGCAGCAGTATCCTTTGCATGTTTAATTGAATCAACTAAATCATCAATAGTAAATAAACTGTTATACGGCTCTTCGTTTTTAGACTTGAAATTTATTTTTTGTTTTTCAGCTTTACCTTTAGAAGAAGAATTATGCGCAAATACATCAGCCAAAGTGTCTGCTATATCTTTTGGAGTTTTTGCATGGCTAGAGTTACTGCGCTTCAAGTGAATTATTGGGTTCTTTCTATGTGTTCCACTTACTTTTCGGATTGCATCCCAAACTTTTTTAATAGGGGTAACTACGGTGCTTATTTACCTTCGATGAATACCAAATAGAGGCAGTATTTGTATCTGTATGGAACAGAGAACTGTAAATGTTGCTCTAAATGATAAATAACACTGAAATGGCGTAATGAAATATTGAAATGTGATATACGTTCCTGGTTGGACATCTGGTTATGTTTCCAGATAGCCTTCGAGAAAATGCACAATCGATGTGACTCTATAGATTAATCGGGGATATCATGCCGTGGCGTAATTCAAGTTTGTCGAAATGCAACATGTATCCGACTAGTGTATTACGTACTATTTACATGTAAAAGCTTATGCAAATCCAGCAGAATTAGACGTAGAACAAATCTAATCAGCAGCAGCTATTTTAACCAAGTTAAAAATATAAGAATACTGAAAGTCCGGAGACATCACCAGAAGAGAAGCCCTTATTATCATCCGGTGGTCATTTATTTAAGGCAAGTGACCAAGTGCGTATACAATACAGGACAATACGCACAACGTAACACAAAACATATAAAAAATATTAAAACAGGGGTCACCGCTTTTGAACGGTTAATGCAAAGTATTTAGGGGTTTAAACCGGTTTAATGGCATTCCGAACCTCACACAAATCTCTTATACAACACAACATACAACCGAACACTCTGGAAACTGCCACAAGAGTTACCGGTCATTGAAACGCATTTCGGTTTTAGACATGTTAAATACCCTAGTGGAACTCATCGTTTATGTATCGTGGGTTTGTTTCGTTTATATATCGTGGGTTTGTTTCATTTTCGTTTTGTGTTTTGGGGTTGTTTATCGCGTTGTATAAACAACTGATCACATGTGAGCTTTTTGTTGCATCTTAGTTTCATGATATTTGTAATATTTTAGATTGTTAATCATTCTCTATACTCAGGGTGAAATGTGTATGTGAAATGCATCGACGTGTATGCACATGATTGGAGAAAACATATAAACTCTATCAATGAACATGAATGCCCTGGGCGTAAGATATTATTTGTCAGTGACAAAACTCTGTTGGTAATTCATTTGCATGCAGCTACAACACAACGTAACACCATAAATGGTTTGCATTTACATGTACGTCGATCCCTCCAGCTGTATTCATATTTTTGTTGTATAGTATTTCGTACATTTCGTTGTACTACCAATGTGTCTCTTGGCGGGATTAAAGTACCGTATGATGTTAATGAGTGATGTTCTATTGCTGATGCAGCTTGAGTAATATGTATTTAATATAAGTATATAATAGTACATATATATTGTATGGATATGTTAATCATATTTGCAATTGAGCACTTTTAGTTTGTGAATTTGTGTGTGTGTGTGTGTGTGTGTGTGTGTGTGTTACCTTCTTGATTTTACTTTACTTGCAGCAGCGTAGCTTCCTTGAGGCAGTATAGGCCAATACAGTTTTTCCCGACAAAAAATGAAAATCAAGAAAAAAAGAATATGATGTGGGTGTGGGGAATCTTTGTCGGTTTTGCTGATACTTAATTGCATAATGATTACATCAGTAGTAAATGAATAGAAACACACGGTTATTTTGTTTTTATTTCTAAAATCGGAGCCCGTGTAAAACACAACATTAGCTCTCCACTTACTATAGATGGGTCACGTCACATAGTTTGCACAAGTGCTGATAATAATGAAAGCCGTGCGTGTGATTATGTAATAGTTCATTAGACGCAATGTGTATACACCGATGATGTGGTACTTTCGCTCAAAGGGCATCGGGATTGGGACTTGGTTCATCTAACATGGAAGTGAAGATAACATATTAAACTCCTAACTGTGTGGCTTGCAGAGCTGTATACATATCAATGTTTATTTATAGCAATGTCATAGCTAGGGAATAACGTGTAGCCCGTTATTCTCCTTAAACAATATATTGTTTAGATACATGGATGAACAGATGTTATGTGGAAACTGTGCTGAAGTATATGTTTTAAATGCATGTCTGTTTGTCATTTTACTTTTGGAACTATATTGCGCCTTATTACCGCCGCGCATGTAAAGAAAAGGCAACCTTTTGCAAGCTACTTATGGAATTGCTTTAGACGGTCTCTGTTTGAAGTAATTTAGATTGGCATTGTAACACGCAGATTCAGTTCTTTCTTGTGGAACTAAATTTCATGCGAACAATGGTCAAACGATGAAATTGTTCATGACAAAATGTAAACGAATGATTAATTACTGCAGAAGAATTCAAAATGTGAGTCCAGAAAATATGCAAATTACATTACTGAATGATGTATTTGTTTGGAATATAATTTGTCGTTAGTTGTTACATTACGTGAAACTAAAATATGTACTTGTTATCTCATGTGCTAAAATGCGACAAAAAAATGCTTGTTATTGTTGACTAGTAAATATGTACTCTACGTAGAATACATTCATTGGATTTCTATGAACGATGATACTCATTCAACTTTACATTTAGGATATTTTTGTTGTTTCTATTGTTGTTTGTCTTGCCTATGCGGAACATTCTATGCAAGGTCGGTAAACCAGACGTTTACATCGTCATATTATGTTAAGTATTTTGCATTCACGCCATATCATCAAAGCGAACACAGTTAGTGTCGCGTATTTAAATAACAACCTATAGCGTGACAATTAACACCATAGCTTTAAAAGCTGAGTTCTACTTTATGCTATGGTCGTGCTGAATTTAATACTTGTCTGCACGTATTGCAACTCTGGTGAACGTTACTGGAAACCACTATCTCAAGTTTTTTCATATTGAAGCAAATGATATTTGAGACGTGTCGTGGGAAACCTGCGCTAAATGCATCTGCGTAATGTGTTGTCCCGGATTAGCCTGTGCAGTCCGCACAGGCAATTAGTAATCCAGGATGACACTTTCAGCTGTATGGTATTTTCTGTTTCAATGAAGTCTCTTCTTTACATCAAACAACTGTAGGCGGAAAGTGTCGTCCCGGATTAGCCTGCGCTGACTGTAGATGCATTAAGCCCGGGTTTCCCACGACACGCCTCATATGATGAAATGCAAACAACTCTAATTCAACAATATAGAACCGTTGTAGCTTGCATGTAGTGGGGCAAATCCAATTTGGAATACTTTTGAAGTGATATTGCAGGCGTGGTTGTTATAGTGTCTGGGTATATTACAACTAAACACGCCATTTGACAAATAATTAAGAAATAATTTTGATTTATCGTTGTTTATCAAACAAATACACAACGATTTGGAGTTGTGATGCGTATAAATTAAACCACGAGGGCGGTAGCTGTTTATAAGCCGATTAACAACGATACTGCCAAAATGAGTTCGATTCTAACATGACCTGATAACATTTTCTGCAATTACAATGCGAACTATATTATTCAGTTTCGTAGCTATTTTTTGGGTTGTTTATTGGTAGTTTAACAGCGGTGAATGTTGTTTTTTGTCGATAAAAAACGCTGCGTGTGATGTTAGAATAGTCCGTATAACATCAAAACATGTCCTTATTTAGATGCACATATATTGAGCCCATATACACGTTTTATTATTTTATAAATCGCGTTGCTAGTCAAAGGTGTGCTTCAACGGACATCAACACTAACGTGGTTGATTATTTTCAACAAATCAGATATTGAAGCAATGTATTTTTCTTACATAGATCGGCTATCAATATGTTGCTTACTGGTAGATGTAATGGGTTTTATTTTACACCTCTTCTGACGCTATGTTCACGGATAACTAATGTTGGTTGTATCAAATCGTAAGGGTTCCACGTTTATCTCCGCAATTTTATTTCACCAGTATTCATACTATGTACTGTAGTGTATACAACTGATGACATGATGGCATCATTACCTATTATTTGTACTATGACATAGCTTCAGTGGTAACCTTTCCATAGTACACTGTGTCGTTATGTTTATTGTTGGCGCTATTTCTCCTACTCGAACATAAAATCCAAGCGACTAAAATTAAGACATTTTGCGTGTCCTTCAGGACTGCATCAGTTGCCAATGTTAGCGTAAATTATTACTTGTAAGAAATGTTGACATTCTACTGGGAAACAAGTTTGTTAACACCCCAGTCGTTTGAAAGTGTTCTAGCCTCAGAATTTACAGGTTGCTCATTTGATCTTAGAAAATACAATATACGTTTCAGAAGCTGTGATGCAAGTAATGCATTCTTTATTATTACTCAGATGTTTTAGATACACGAACAGTTGTTTTAAACAAACAAATATATACCAAGGATGTCCGTAAAGTGTTGAGACTGTCTTTATATAACTTATAATATTAGTATTTTAAACGCTAACTGCTTGTTAATTACTGTGGTATAGTTTTATAGTCTACACTAGCAATACCATTTCCATATTAATAGATAGATTCTTTATGTTCCTCCAGCATAAAATATATTTAACACGATATTATACGACCAAGAACAACAATAATTCTAAATTTATTGTAAACTTGTCCAAATGTTGGATACATTATAGGCAAATGGAAAATTAATACAAAGTCTATCAAACTCTGATGTACAAATAACATGTATTCCTCGCGCCTGCCGGGCCGGCTAGCTCAGTTGGTAGAGCGCTGGACTACAAATGCGAGGATCGCGGCCACATAACTTGGGGATTGGTCAAGAAATTATTTCTCCCCCTACCTCTGATTCAAGTAGGTCAGTTTTCAGTTACTGGCATACGTATGTGCACTTAGTATTGGTAAACCAGCTTACACAGGAAAAGTGTGAGTAGGTTAACTGACCGCCGTTATATGACTGAAATATTGTTGAATACGGCAAAAAATCCAAACAAACAAAACAAAACAAAACACCTTTAAATATAGCAACAAATGATGTGTTTTAATGGATTAAATTGCAAAGATATAATATAATATAATATAATATAATATAATATAATATAATATAATATAATATAATATAATATAATATAATATAATATAATATAATATAATATAATATAATATAATATAATATAATATAATATAATATAATATAATATAATGTATGTGATGTGATGCGATGCGAGGCGAGGCGAGGCGAGGCCAGGCGAGGCAAGGCGAGGCGAGGCGATGCATGTAGTGCAGTGCAGTGCAGTGCAGTGCAGTGCAGTACAGTACAGTACAGTACAGTACAGTACAATACACTACAATATAATATAATATTATATAATATAATTAATAGTATATAATAATTAATGACACCAACCATATAAATAATTACAATTTATTCCGAATAATTGTGTTGAATCAAATTAAATGATAATGACACAATTATTTTGTTGTTTAAGCGAGCTTACGTTACCATCATAATCTTACAGGCAGCAACAACACCAACATCAAGAACACCAACAAACTATAAATGTAAGTATATTATGTAGTGATGGCAACAAATACTAAAACGCAGTTCGAATCATCATCATCATCATTATCATCATCGCCACCATCATCATCATCACAACCATTGTTATCGTCATCGTAACCATCATCGTATGAAAACCAAACCAAAGATTTTGAATCTATCTTGTATAATAGTTGTCTAATTCTATTAGATGTGTAATATATAGATGTATACATGAGTATGACTGCATGTGTACACTATGGTTACATATTAAAATAATTTAGGAATGTAGTTTTTCCTAAAACTTTTAGAACACACCTTATGTCTAGATTCTACTAATTTGCCACTACAACGTCTCCACAAAGCATTAAAGCCAAGTGTAATTCCGATCAGTAAATATTGAATAAAAATATAACGTTTAATTTGAGTAAATGAGAGTCTCGTTGCAAAAGATAATTCATTTTAATATGGAAATGCAATGATCACTTATGTGTATATTATAATTGGTATTCAATAACGTTTTCCCACATCGCCTATTATGAGCCAGCCTAAGTTCACAATGGCTGAACATTTCAAATACTATTAATATTAAGGCAGAAATGATCGCTCTTTTTAAATGAAATCATCCATTTTAACAAAGTCCAATTAGTAATGTTGCTTATAAAGCGTGATGTATGCTATCAATAGTTCATCAATTGCAACACAACAATTGTACGTGTATTGTGTGAATCATGCTTTATTCAATTTAAGACTCTAACAAAGTTTCACGTTTTTATGCAATAACATTTCGAAATTGCAACTAAGTATAACCTTTTAAAGAGATATCATTGCGTTTTTACAAAAAAATAAAAAAGCATTTCGTAATTACGAAAAGAAAATAACAAGCGTGTCCTGTCACTTTAAGAGCATCGTTCCGATGGCTAACGTTTAATAGTTGAATTTTATCCGCGTCGCAACGATATTTGTCATGTAAATACAACTAGTGTTGGTTAACAGCTTTGCTTGGAGGATCAGTGCTTTTGTAATAAACAATATCCGGCAAACCAAATGTTCCTGGTGCTAGTTGCTGACCGCCGTAACCACATACTGTGACAGTCAGTGAGATGACTGGTGTGCTGGTTCAGTCTTGATTTGGCTACTTTCCCCTTGTGTGTGGCTTAAAGCAAAGAAAATCAGAGCATTGTTATACCAGTTGCATTTGTAAAACAACATTATATTTTGAAATTATGTTTCAGTGTAATACATGTATGTCATCTACATGCACACATGGACATTGTTGAAAATATACATAATTGGTATTTTTACGAAACACGCATACGAATTTAGAGACACACAAAATATTTATGGATCGCAAAACTATATGACAGTATTAGATTTATACGATACGAGCTATATTTGCTAAATGATATCTCTTTTTCAGTGATAGATAACAATAAAGTTCACATTATTATAAATTTAAGTCCAATATGGCTATAGTATTATAACAACTCGATGAAACAAGCACATGTAGTGGTATTGGCAACATATTACTTTGAATCTGGAATAAAAGTGACATAATCCATTCGCAAGTCATTGAATTATTTCTGTATTATTCCGAAATTTAGTGCTCGGCAATATTTATCACGCTAGAGACACTCTGATGTACGTCATTTTATTAGTTTGCATCAGAATATGGACTAATTGTACCACCTTATGTTGCCTTATTATTTCATATTGCTTCCATGTAACATGAACATACATTAAATTAAGTAAGCTTTTGGAGACTTTTCTGCAACACGAATAGTTATATACCTAATAACCAGTTTTGCTATCGATTATAACCCCGTAACACCGGACTGGCATCCTCACTGCGACCGAAACAGTCTTTTTGTTTTAAATAGCCCATAGTCGCATTAAAAAACGCCCATGTTTTTTTTCTGCAATAAATCCGAATGTTGGCTATCCGTCACACCGGCGTCCTGTTGTCTGCGTCCCAACCACGACCTTACGTCGGCCTTTGCGTTTTTACTGCGTTTATAGTTCGTCCAAACGGCGACCACACTACGTCCCGTACGTGCGATCATGGCGTTCTCACGGTGACTGCACTGTCAACTTTCCATCAATTTGTTTTGTATTTTGACAGGGTAATGCCCCATTTTCACATAGATTTTCTGGTCAATGTTTTTATTCAGAAGTTTTATAACTTCAAAACTTGGTAAGTTATTCACTTGAAACTTAGAATACATCTTTGTAATCAATTCAAGCATCAAGTGCAATAATCCACATAACTCTGTTTTATATTTTGACACAGGAACGTTCACTTTTCATATAGATTTTGTGGTTAAAGTTTTTGTTCCAAAGTATTATACTTTCTAAACTACAAAAGGTATTCACTTGAAACTTGGAATAAATTGATGAAATAATTGCCATAACTAAACTTTGCATTTCAACATGTTTATGCCACTTCCACTGTCCAAAATATGTACCAACTGAAATGCTTCGAATAGTCGAGCGCGCTGTCCTCTGGCAGCTCTTGTTTAAATATAACGAGCTGTACATGTCCACGTATTTAATACATAATACATAATACTTAATACATAATTCATTTAATACAGGTGCACAAAATGCTATTAGAAAGAATAGTGTCATTTTGAATGGATACAATCGGCTTTTGCTCAATTTCTTAGAAGGCAATTACCTTTATTACGCATGAGTGGTAATGAAATATAGTGAAATAATAACGGCTAACCTGCACAAAAGAAAGATTTCTTTCACGCAGTAACGCACCAATGCTAATTGTAAGGTGGCATCAGTCCGCATATGTTTACGTCTAGCTGGATGACAAACGTGATTTATTTCCATAGTTAAAATGGTAATATTATGGTATATGGAATTTTGGTAATACGCTTATTGGTATTCCATATATATTTTGCACATAGTTTGTAATGCATGAACTTGCTCTTTTATTTTGTGAAACGATTGTTTTTCTGTATTTTTCTTCATAGAGAAAACATTACCATGACATATTCTCATGTACAATCAAGCTGAGTAATCTAGCATTTAACACCCAACATCATGGTTACTTTCTGTATTGCATACCGATTATCTCTGATTTATATGTCTTGAAATCGTTTTAACAAGACGAGATGTAGTTGTTAATCGTTTTTGTTTCATTTACTCGTGCCTCACAAAGTTGCTATTCTGGTGCTTGGGTTAATGTCTAACCAAATCGTAATTTAAATGAATGCCGAATTATCGTGCATAACAATCCATGAGAATAAATTGAATTTACATGTACCATGTATATGTTTTAAATTCATTTTCAACTATGTTTGAAGTTCGGCGCGCTCTTTAACCGTTTTAAACCACAAATATATATTTGCATTATCGGTTCAAATCGGTAACCTCATTTGTATTCATTGTTTTTGTTTTGTGTATGTAGATTATACCTGGTATTTTTATGCAAGCGTCATTGTTAGGGTTCGCTTTGATTGTGTAATTCACATATGTTACGCGCATTCACACGATCTTTATCTCGGACGTAAGTAATGTAATTAATTGATATGTATTTTCCTGAAGGTGATCATTAAAGCCGCAGTCCATAGAATATAATGCAAGACATCGTAAATTGGCATTAGTTCTAATGAAAGTTAATTACGTTAATTCCACCGAAAACTGTTTCCTATTTACGAAAGGCATTTTATAATGTCTAAGTTCGAAAACGCTTGGTACGAACGGAGTATACACTAATGTACATGTACATGCTGATTTTCTCCAGAGGCATCACCAGCTATCGCGTGCAGATAATTTGGCGATAAAAAATTACAAAAACGTTATTATTTTACCGATTTCAATGCGGTATTTTTTGTATTTTGATCGGTAAGATGTCCATTAGCAACGATTTTTGCAAAGTTTTATTTTATTAACATTTTTCTGGACTGCTGCTTTAACTGAAATTCTAAATAGAGAAATATGTTTTTACCCATACGTGTAAGACATCACAAATGCGGCAGAAAACTGTGGTTACTTCAAAGAATATTTTTTACAAATAACATCATAACAGAAATTTTGTTATTTATTAATATTAACAAACTACGGTGCTTATTTACTATCGATTAATACCAATTAGAGGCAGTATTTGTATCTGTTCGGAATCAAAGTTGCTCCGGATGATAAATTACACTGAAGTGGCGTAATGAAATGTTGAAATATGATATACGTTCCTGGTCGGACATCTGATTATTTTTCCAGATAAATCTCGAGATAATGCACACTCGATGTGACTCTATAGATTTTCTTTGTGGATATCATGCCAGAACGTGGCGCGTTTCAAGGTTGTCGATAGTCAACGTTTATCTGTCTGGTGTAGTAAGTACCATTACAAGTAACTTGTTTGTTAAACATCTTATACCATATTATGCAAATCAAGAGGCATTATGCCAAAATACTATTGGTTTCCTCTTAAGTCTCCAAAAAAATCAAGTAGGGGATGTAAAAATAACTTTGTTTCTTCTTTAACATTTTGTATCGTCGCCGCATATTCACCACACAGTTTAGGTATACTGGACTGCATGTAAAATGTTTAAACGCCTCTAATCAAAGAACCGTACGGTATGTCATTACCAAGAGCGCCTGTCTCACGCAGACTAATTCGAAATTTTTGTTTATTACCGAAAAGCCGCATATTAGCGAGAACTGCCCTTTTTACCGAAAGTCGGAAAAAGTTAGTGATCAATAGAAAAACAAATTTAGGGTCGCCGCAACAATTAGGAGAGGTCCGGTTAGCGGAAACGGAAATCAACAACTTTGATTACGCCTTACGCAGAAGAAACAAAAAATAACGACATCTATTTCGACCAAGTTGCATATCTCTCATACAACACAATATACACCAGAACACTCTCTAAACTGTTAATGAAACAAGTTTAATACCCCAGTGTTTGCTTCATGTTTGTTTCGTGTTTTTGAGTTGTTTATCGCGTTGTATAAACAACGGATCACCTGTGATCTTTATGTTGCATCTTAGTTTCATGACATTTCTAATAATTATTATGTTGTACATTCTCTACACTTAGGGTGATATGTGTATGTGAAACAGTTGCAACAGAATGTAACGATATAAATGCATTGCATTGACATATACGCCAATCCCTCCAGCTTTATTCATAGTGTGAGTGTAGTTGTATCGTCTCTTGCCAAAGGACAGTATGAATTGTTAATAAGGCAGTTCTACTGCTGATGCGGCTGGAGTAATCTATATTTAATATCCGTATTTATTTAATGCTAAGTAGCGAAATATTCAAACATATCAGTGAGATATATCCCTATGTCACTCACAGAGACTACTTTTGGGTCCCGATTTAATACAGTATAAATGACACGGACTGTCATCGATGCCGGGCTCAAAACTGTGAAATGAAGTCATTATTGTGACGTCATGACGTTATGATTTCCGCGATACTTTCCAGTAGAATGTAAAACAAAGGTTAATAAAGCATAAAATAAAAAGAAAATGTGTTTGTTTTCGGTGTGACACTCACATGTATTTTACTCGCTTAAATTCGATACGCATTAAGCGAATGTTAGGTTCAAACAATGTATACAAATACTTATGGTTACCATCAATTTCTGATAGAAATAAATTGATAGAAACATTGACCTGGCAGTGACGATATTAGCAACGAAAACACATTTATAGCGAGAGGAATTTTTGGAATAAAATATCTTTAAATGATTTAAAACGTATCAATACACCCGGGTATGCATTATTGTAAATTGGGTGTTATGTCAAATTTGTTGAAACGATTTTTAATACATATAATAAAATATTATAGGTATCGCTGCTAACCATAATTGATATGATACAAATTGTGTCCATATTCTTCGAACCTAGAACAAACTGCCAAATATTACATGATGTAATTAGTTGCATTAAAACAATTTCCTAAGTCGAAACAATGCTTTATCTTTATAATACACACACCAGTATGACATGTATATTATATATTGTAATATTTAATTCAAACGCAATATTAAGTTTAACGCAAATTAATTTGGTAATAGTTTATTTTAATTGATTCCATTATGTTACTCCAGTCATTAAAACACATGTTACGGCCAAGTATAAGTAAAACAAGTAATGTACGTTTGTGGCCTCAAATTGTTAATAAATTTCTGACATATGAATGAAAAATCAGCAAAGGCATATTTCTAGAACGTGTCAACACATTCAATAAGAAATAATGTCATTTTGAGTTCTGAAGCGTTCATTGTAAAAATACTACAGCGCCAGTATCGACCAAACCATTGTTAGACAAATGAGTGACTTAGCCAAGTATATAGTTTCATTTATAGACCATTTACACCTTACATTTTTCTAGTACAAGAAACAAGAGTGTCAGACTTCTTATATTAAACTTCTGCTGAACCAGCTGCACTGAACATGTACATAGTCGAATGAAATAAACGCCAATGCAATGTACACCATAACATACTTATAACACGTTTAAATTCAATTCAATTCAGTTTATTGTATAACCAGGCCTCCAGCCCATATACTTTAATTCTTTCATCGTATATTAATTATTCCGTCGAACGAACCTGGAGCAAAAACGAATTGCAAAGCTGTTAATGATGCGCTAAAATAGTGCATTGATTGCATTATACATGTTTCATGACCACATAATGCGTAATACACATAGTTCCATGAATTCCAAACAAGTTTAAACACGCCGCGGCATGCGTTTGTCAGGAGACCAATAATACCTAGTTTATTGTGGTGTCTTTCTACGCAGGTACTGATGTGGGAGTATTGATGTAGTGCCGTTAAGTTTTATAGTTAATTAACAGCCTAATGCTACCCGTTATATGTGCTGTTTTATTACTGTTTATGACATTTTTTGAAAACAACAATCGGCATCATAATGAATATAAATTTGCTTTAATACTAAATTTTGCCTAATATGTCAGTCATGATGATTTGGTTTATATATGTTTCTTCGATTAATACATGACGGTCCGTACTAATTTTATTTGTTAGTGAAACCTCAGGTGCAGTTTATAAATCCGTGTTTATTCCTAGGTTTTACTGATTTTAAGCCTCTATTTATATAAAACTTGTATAAAGTAGAAAAGTACTATTTCTGCCAATTTATATGTAATAGTAAATGTATCAAATTACCATATTTTACACATATGATAAAAACATTTGTTTTCTCGTGCTTAGCCTAGGTTAATACATTTCTTTTGAACTTTAATAATACATAATGGCATAATTGCATACTTGCATAATGGCATAACGAATGTTTGATCATAAGATAGGGATCCAAACGAAACAAAAACAGATTGATTTAAAAGTTGAATACATTACAAACTTATACTCGATTCGAACATAAGTTTATATAGCTGATACCTGTTTTTACTCAATTTCATCGTGCCTTATAACTTTGCAATTGTGTTGCTCTCTTGAACGTTAAACCATTGTGTTATTAAACTGTAATTCAGTCGAACGAATATTCTCTTGTAATACTATTCAATTTCAATTGTAATGCTTTGGAGTTAAATGCAGTTATAATTATGCGTATTGCGATTCATTCTGTACACCGGTTTAAACCCCTAATGATTTGCATTGACCGTTCCAAAGTTTCACTCCTGCTGCTGTTTATAGGGTTTCGTTAAATGTGTATAGAAGTGTGAAGACTAATGTACATCGTATGTTATATTTAAATATTAAGAACGTTCAAAATGTATTTTCCTTGGAGCTGTAATGTGTTTTTAAGTATTTATTATACATGCTGGTTGTATGGGATTAAGTAAATGGATAGTTATTGTATGATCGAAATAGTGTGTCTGTATGTTTGTTAATAAATAACTACAATTATGAATATGATGGATACCAAGTCGGAATATGCTATTATATCGATTAAACACGAATTAATACTTGATAATTCATGTATTGCATGTACGCGTTTATTGTTTTGATTGAAAACGTAAATTTAACGGGAATGTATTTGAAATCCATATAGCGAAGCACTAACTCTTTGCGACGGTTCACATCACGCAGATGTACAATTGTACTTGATAGTGATAGATGTAAATGGAATGTGTTATTTCTTTTAGTAATTATAAGAAGTTCATTGTGTGTATCATGTATATAATCATTATCAAATTAAGAAATATGTAAATATGTAAGATACTGTATGATGTACATGAAAACATAATGAATAAATAATACTTGTAATAATGACAATAGACGCTTCCACAAATGTCAATCATATTCAAATTTCAAATTATTCTGCAATGTTATCAAATCATCGCACTTGGATAAGAGGTTAAACTATTTCATACAATAGAGCACGTGCATAATGTTTGTGATATTCAAATTATCACGTGGTTATGTTTGTGAGTATCGATGAATGGAAATTATTCCTTTAACAAAAGCTGGGGGGGGGGGGGGGTTAAACTATTCATGGCAAATCCGGGATCGGACTATAAAGCAGAAAGCATGCATGTTTGTAACAAATATAACTACACCATTGAAATAATACAAAACACGCTATCCTTACCAAATTTGGAGTAGCATTTATTATATTTATTCCATTATAATTAGAACAGTCTTTTGATTTTTACAACTAAAGCGAGCTAACGTTACTGGTCACAATCTTCTGAAAAAAGGTCAAACGGATGCAAGTCAATTACAATTAACGTGGGAACTAGACAAGTCAATTATTGCTAACATATATCTATATTTTGCTATGTTTCGTAGCAAATTCGTATCCAATCAGACAGTCAAAATATAACTTTTATAATACAAAGGTTAAAGGTAAACATGTCATAGTGGACCGTAATTAAATAACGCACGCAACACAAAAGGTTTACTATCCAATAGAGGATACATAAAAACATATAATATCAACTAAAAAGGTCAAGTCGAATTATAAAACTCCTCTGAGTTTCAACGAGTCCACGATGTTGCAATATAAAAGACAAATTTATACTCGTATATGTACATGTAACGGTATGGAGGCTACACGGACGAGTTATTGCGTATAGAGATGTAATTTCAACAATAATTAAAGACATGTATAAACGGACTTTTTTTAAATAACTAGTTAAGTATATTTTCTGCATAACAAATGGCTTATTCATTTAATTGAACATAAAATGTTATTGTGGTGTCCTAATATAAATTATACAAAAGTATAATATTTAATAAATTATTATCTAAGTCCATGAAAATTTTAGTTGTTGACATTGCCAAATGTTTATTATGATCAAACTCGATTTATTGGATATTGAAATTTTTTCCATTTTAAGATTTTTAAAACAACGTCATTTTCTGAATAGCAGTTTTGGTTTATTAACAAAAATAGCAACTGCATGTACATTAATAACAATTGGATAAAGTTATGATGGGAATAGTATCCATGTTTCAGAACAATGGAATGAATGGTTCCAATTTATATAAAAGGCGACAGATCTTGCACGGTTAGCTTGTATATGATTACCAAAAGGTTTCAAACGAAAAGCATGAACTTGATGTGCTTAACATTAAGATGCTCATTTCAAGCTGCACTTCCCATTATGTATTTAATTAATTGTCAGCAAAACACTGATAAAATGGATCTTATTTTAATGCATATTTAAGCAGACAATCTCGTCAAAATGGCGCTTTTCTGAAATTAAATCAGCCATTTAACACGTTGCACATAAACCTGTGTATGCTTTAAGTTTTCATCTATGCCGGATCTGTAGACACGTACGTTTTTGCCATGACTAATGTTTTAATCATTTAACCCAAAGGTTATAACACCATCAATAAAATGTTATTTAACAGGCTGACATTTAGAATACAAGATCATATTTGTTGACACCACTGATCAGAATGGCAAGATATTAACTTGTTCAGCATATATAAGAGTGCATGTCCATAATTTAATTGATAGATTTGTATGTGTTTATATAAGTTTCATTAATAAATATTGAATTGTTGTAGTTCTGTCATCCGCTTGCATGTTATACTGTATATTTTCTATTTAACATGTATTTGTAACAAGCATACCACTTTGAGCATTGCTCATGGAGACGTACTCAGTGATGTGGAATAATAACCGTAACATAATTACGGTGATTTATCTAAATTGAAGGCGTGTATTGTTTATGACATTTATGTCATCAGCAAACTCATATGCCAGATGTTCGGTCGGGCTACAGAAATATTTCAACACCCTATCCTTGCAATATGGTTCATAAATAACAACCATTTTAATCCTTTACATTTACAAGGTAACGTTGAATATTCGTGTATTCACTGCAATCAATCAATCAAAGGAGCACTTTTATAGCGCAAACATTTATGTTGCATATTCTGTTGCGCTTCACAAATAATTGTCCTAAATTATGTACACATCTACAGTCATTTATAGTAAAAAACATTTTACATTCACACAGATTTAACACTTGAAAATGGTGAAGAGAAAACATTTTACATTCACACAGATTTAACACTTGAGAAATGGTGAAGAGGTGTGTTTTCAAACTTCGCCTGAATTGGCCTTCATTTGAGATGCACCTTATGTTCTTAGGAGGAGCATTTCACTATTTCGGTCCAACAATAGAGAACGATTTATCTGCTAGTTTTTTCTTAGTTCTTAGATCGTAGTTTGTATTTGCCACTAGTTTGTTTGATTATATATGAAGGAGCACTTCCATACAAGACTTCTAAACTCTAGAACGAGAATTTTAAACATAATTCTTGCTCGTATTGACAACCAATACAATGTCACAATTACAGTTTCAGTAATTCAGAGTTGCTTTTGTCCATCCCAGCATTCGTGACAACCCGCCCTGCATGATTCTGCGCTGTTTGCAGTCTTTTAATTTGATAGCTGGCATCTCTGAGACAGCCCATTACAAAAAATCAATATGTGAATGAACAAGCCCATGAACCAGTGTGAACTTGCATACGAAAAATCTGTTAATTTTCGCTCAATAACTCGAGTACGAACAAGAGTTTCCGCTCAATTACTCCAAGAACGAATTGAGATACTGTAATGAAACGCCATACATAGATACCTTATATCGCGACGTCGTTTAATATTACATATGGGATGGGTGGATTGAGGGCAAAGTCATTGTTACTAGACAACGGTTTCCGATCAATTACTGGAAAGCGAACTGAGATAATTGCGATTCAATTTCATATACATGTATAGAACCTTATATCGAGACCTCACTCGGGATTGCATAAGGGTTGTGTGTGGTCAAAGTCAAGGTCACCATTTCTAAACTAGATGTTTGCTTTCTGTTTAATAACCCTAAAATAAATTTAGATATATAATGAAACGTCATACATATATATATATTATTGTGAAT
>JAPFQT010001048.1:0-20026 GCA_027627225.1 Congeria kusceri | reverse complement strand
GCGTGATACAAAGGTGCCTGATTTATTTTGTTATATCACGTCAGGCGTTTATATCAGTCAATGTTTGGAGGTACGTCATATTACTCGGAATGAACTCTAATGTCAACAATAAAAATAAATCATTTTCAACAAAACAAACAATTTGATTCTAAGAACGTACTTAGTTAATTTTTTTAATTGTCATCAATCTCAGAAACGTTTTTTTTAATATTCACATAAACCCGCACTTTGGTAGTGGTATGACGTCATCAATGAAACAATACATCATCCATACACAATTATTTGAATACATTTCAAATAAATGCAGTAAATGTCACTACACAGGATCAGTTTATGTCGAGCATCAAACATTTTTTACAAAAAAAAATGAACGCGTTATAGTCAATATTGACACGATCTTGAAAATGTCAATTTCAATACACAACTCCAAAATGGCGTCTCCAAACAATTCGTCGATGCGTGTTCAACGACGAAATTGGTCGTTGCAATCCATTTCAGTTAGCGTTTCCAATCGTATATTATATTATATGAATAGACTGTGTGTAATATATGTATTCGTAGTGAAAACAGCTCATTTATCATTACTTACGAAATGTTATTAATCAGGTATCGCCTTTTCAAAATCCATAACTACATGTACGTGAACGTGAAAAAGCCGGATCAGCAAAATCAGCACTGCTCTTAGTATTTAAATATATAAAAACTCTGTTGATGTAAATTTAAGAAAACCATGGTATGACAGTTAGAAAAACAGATTACTGCCTGGTCTTGTGTAAAATATCAGGTTTGGCACGAATAAAATACATTATTCTAAGCTTTACACAAGACGAGGCAGTAACCTGCTATTCTCGTTATATATTTCATGTACTGTATGCACGCTGAAAAAAAGTAAAATTAAATTTAAAATTCGATTCGAGGAAAACCACTTAAACAAAATGGCGACCTACTAGTTCGATTCCAAGTCCGCTGAACGCGGCCCTGGTAATGTAATATTAAAAATTCATTCATCGGTCGGTCAGTCGGTCGGTCGGTCGGTCCGTCCGTCCGTCGGTCGGTCCGTCCGTCCGTCGGTCGGTCCGTCCGTCGGTCGGTCCGTCCGTCCGTCCGTCCGTTCGTCAGTTTGCTTCTTTGTTCGTTCTAACTTTCATAAGATAAAATACAGGCCCCATGTTCACAAAGGATTAAGTCTAGGATCAAAATCAATCTTAGCTGGTCTTGATCTTCAAGCTCAAATGAGCGGAATCTCAAACATATTTTATTTTCGAAATACCCTTTTTTCTTGATAGAATAACACAAAGTTTTGTGCAGTTTCGATTCAAATATTTATTTCAGATAGAAAATCTACGCTGTGATGAGTTTAGTATTATGTAAAATATGTATTTGTTGAATTATCAAACTTGATCGAGATATTTAGTGAACACAATTTGTTTGTGTCTGATTCTGAAATATCTGGCTCACGTTCATCTTGAACCTGAAAATCAGGCTCAACTTCTTTTTTGAACACGGGGCATGAGGTCAAGCGTGGATGAAAATCTTCATTCTTAAACTAGTATGCAGATTTCAATGTGGTTTGGCACAATTGCTCTTTGGATGGCCATTAATGTAAGTGTTGTCAGTGAGCGATATAGTTGTTGATGTTAATTATGATGTTAGAGGGAGGATACTGCAGCTGCTACTACTACTGTTGGATTTTCTACTAGATTTAATAATTATTTCTGTTTCAACTATAATAAGGCTGATGTTTGTTTAAAACAAAACAAAAACTGTGCCCGCGTATATAAAAGATCATGGCGACAAAGGACAATGTGAAACTCATTAACTGTATCCAAATATTATCAGGGCAATTAGTTAACAAGGATTTTGATTGGTGCTTCAAATATGATAGGTAGGTTAGTCATCACCAGTCGAGGACCCCTGTTGAAAATTGTATCACTATAGCTAGATCTCTGTGATATATACAGACTATTAAGTGGTGGTGGTGGTGGTGGTAATAGTAGTAGTAGTAGAAGTATTAGTAGTAGTTGTTGTTGTCGGTGTTGTTGTTGGTAGTGGTGGTGCTATTGTTGTACGTTGTGTTGTTGTTGTAGTATAGTTGTTAACGTTGTGGAAGTAGTTACATTATGATATTTTATTAAAATTTCATTAATTACTCTTGAACTGATTTTAAATTTGTGGCAAAGTGTAGGAAGGGTGGAAGGAGAAAAACAATCCCATCTTACAATACTACACGGGTATAGTTGAACACATTTTTGTAGAAACAAATTAGACTGAAAGAAGCACATAAAAAGAAATTTTGATGACAGCTTCAATTGTATAATTAAAATATCGCTGTATATTCTTTTCGTCCTAACTTTTCATGTCGCTTGTTATATTTGAGTGCATTTCTCACGTAAAACATACCTGTGTCACAATTCATCTAATGATATTTCAGGCTTTTAATATGGAAATGGATTGTTTTCAGGATTTGTACAATCATTGAACGATTGATCCGTTAAATTAGTTATAACAAATGGACTAACTGTTGGCCTAACCACAGGAATAAATATCTGTTTCAAATGCGCAATGACTGGTCCATACACAAATTGGAAATAAATGGCCTTGAACCTTAACGTATACACCCTCAGCCCCCAAGTATACAATTTTTAAACAGTTTTGCCCTACCAATTGCAGACACTGATCAATAGTCTTTGTTTCAGAGTCAGTGTTTTCATAACTGTGACCGTCTTTATTTGCGCATTGATAAAGAACGATGGTATCATGAATGCACCCCCAAACGATCAATATTTTAAAGAATGATCGCTTAAAATCTTTTTTTTTTCTTATAAAAGAACCAACGTATTTATAGAGTGGACAATTGTAAAGAATACCCGTTCAGTCGATACAGTTTTTTTTCATTGCAATCCATAACAGAAGCAAATAGGCCACCAATAGATATTGACTGTCGGTAAACAAATATTGTTTTCAATAAATGAAAAGACGATCTGAATTAAATATATTAATATTGAAAGTCAGTATATAGCTATTTCAAATCCCACTTTGCTGCGTAAAAATACAAGCCTATTGAACTTTATGTATGTAAATCTTCAGAAAATGGAGGTAATAAAGGTATATATATATATAATACGGTCTTTCTTTAAAGTAACTTTGTGAAATCATTCCAATCTGTTAAGCCACTGTGCACACTTTAAATCTTCAATAGTTAATTAACGGTGGGACAAAAGACTCGCATTCAAGTAGATCCAGTTAATTTTTTTCTAAATGTGTCCGCCAATAAAGTGATATGGTTGTTGGTGTTCTTTTATATGCAGTGTAAGATCGCTTTTAATTTAATGAGTGGTCATTAAACATATTATCACGAGAAGCACAGAAAACCCGGTAGAAAGCGGATATTTTTCATTATCCTTGACAGCGCTATCGCCAATTAATTGGTAATTTTAGTACTTCGTACTAGGCCCACAAAATCACGAAAGACTTGCGCATGTATGTAGTTGTTGTCGTTCGATCCTTTTTCCCTCCCTCTCCCAATCTCCACTCCTAGCAAACTACCATTCGCCCTCTGGACCTCAGTAAAGCCGCTCCATTTATTTCAAACTATTGAAAACACGCATTTCATTCAAGGGCTGTTTATTTCGCCAATGCACACCTACTAATCTATGAGATACTTAAAAGAATCATTCTAAAGTGTGTGTGTGTGTGTGTGTAATGACTATTGACGGGTTATGTGGTCCAAATGTCGTTTTATAGGCAAAATCTTCATTATTGCAAGCCATACAATATTTACTGAATTTATTTGCAATAATAACTTACGTGTTGTTTAATTTTTGCACGTCAAAATCAAGTTAATACTACTGCGTGAGTTTCGAAGAGATACAGATCTACCGCCTCATGATTTGCAATACGATACCTATTATACCAGCCCAAACAAATATACATCGACATTTGTAAAGGCATTGTCTATTTACTGTACACCTAAAATAATAAACAACATAGTGTTTCATGTTTAACAGATAACATAAAAATCAACGTCATATTTAAAGAGATAGCATATGTAGTAATATTTACCACAGCCACTTTTTTCTTGTGCCTGTTTTGGGGAGGGATGCGGCGCTATATTATATGCTTGGAAAATTTTCAGAGGGTTGAAAAAGGGGGGGGGTGTTTTGAAAAAGACCCCCCCCCCGCTTATTTTGCCGGGTGTCGATTTTCTATCGGGAAAATTTTTATTTTTTAGCCATTTCAGTCTATTAAATACTGTCTCGTTCAGTCGCAATGGAGATTTGTTTTGGCAGAATGGAAGAAGGATATATACTGTATTATAATAGCGAAATTCGTGACAGCAGATGGTTTCAAACAAATCATGACCACATCGATGACTATGACGATTATTGTAGTGATTATTGTAGCGAGTTCGAAACTAACGAACCGAAAATCATTAAAAACAAGCGTTACAAATCGAATCAAAAACAAACTGCAAGGCAGCATCAAAAAGCTGTTCAAAAACGTAAGAGAATGCAACTATCGAAACGTAGAACAAAACTACGGAATGCCAAAAGAGACAAAAAGCACACACATTATCATGACCCAAACGATGATTCTAACAATCATGATTGCAACACGTATTTGGTGACTACGACGTCCTATGAAAGTCGCGGAGACGCGGCTGAACCACACTGGCTACACAAATACAATGACATCGATGATGCCCTAGAAAATATGTTTCTAGAATCATATGAACGTTTTTCGGATGAAAAGTATGAAGAAGAAACGAATCGTATCTACTTTTCCGACGATGAGTCATTCGAAAGGTACTGGGAAAACAAATATGAAAACCAATATCTCAGAAACATAGAAGAATCTGACCGAAATGAAACACGTCGTGATTTCTATATATATTACAATCGCTCTGATATGAATGGCTGCTGAATGCGTTACCGAGTCTTAGAACATTCGTTCACAAACATGACTTTTCAGTGCAGAGCGTTGTATTTCCAGTATCGTGATTTGAACCAGAGACTCAAAACGTTTGAAGATTGGCCATCAGAACCTAACGTTTCGAAGGAAGACCTGGCTAGCCAAGGGTTCATCTACGACAATTGTTTCAACTGCGTTCGATGCGTGTTTTGCCATACGCATATTTGGGACATTGGAAAAGGAGATGTGAAACTTCGGCATCGACAGCTGTGTCCTGTTTGCCCTTTTGTATTTGATTGCTAGTGATTGAAATAAAAAGCCTGAAAGGATTTTGCATGTTGTTTGTTATCTGAGTAGTTACCATAACACAAAAAGCAACCAAGCTATGTTACAAAAAGTTTTATTCAACAATCACGATGTGACATGGCAATTTTTTGTGTATATCTATTCAGCGCTTTTGCACTGTACATTTCAGTAACGTGCTCTGTGTTGAGTATGGCTTTGACGAGTTCTTTTGACTTCTCAACACCATGGAAATCAATTGCACCAACCATCCAGTTTTCATTGTGAGTCAAACTATACAGTACGTCAAATCTGCACAGGTTCGCTTTCGTAGCAATAACGTTCAGAGTTTCTTTTGTCACATCTGTGATCAGGAACGACCAAACCGAAAAGGTATCTCGTGAAGTACAAGAGTCCATAAGTGCGTGTTGAATATTGATTATTCCAATGTCAGTTTTGCTGACAACCCATTCAACTATTTCGTCGAAAAGAGCCATTATTGTCTTCGTTGGTTCTAGCGCAGCCTTGCGTCTTGCGTAGTTGTTGATCTGCTTCAAAATAATTTGTCTAGTGTCTACCTCCTCAATATCATTTGACAAACACGATAGTATGCTTTGTTTGCTGCTATCCATGCCGATGACAGGAAGAAATATGACTTGAATCTGTTTGTAAAAATAGTTATATATGAGTTCCAATGAAAAAATATATCAAACAATCATCATGTATGTGTTTGTGTATATCGTTTGCCTGCTTCTTTCCTTAGTTTTACAAACAAATGCGTTTGGAGGTATTAACCCATATTTTTATGAAACATCTTGTTTGAAGCCTTTACAGGACAAATCGATCGTCGTTACAGATGGGTCAGTTTATGTGTTGGTAAACGTAACCTATGATTATCTATCAGCATACGACGATGTAAAGCAAAATTTACGTTTTTTCAATAAATGGATTAACAACCCAGAGTTGGGTTCAGAGACACATGAGCAAGAAACAAGATGCAAATCCATGGGTCTATCTAGATGTCCAAACAAGAGAAAAGCGTTCTCGAAACCGGTATACAGTGTAGTTAATGGTGTACGAGTGGGAAAAAATGTTGTCCTTTACGAAAAACCAAGTCTATTAGTTAGATTGGAAATTGAGTCGAAAACATACTCTTTAAGTGAGTTTGTGGAATCGGTGTATACTGAGATTTCCACACACGCCTGGATACCTTTGCTAACGTACAATTTTTCATTGACTTATGATGGAAGTGAAATTTGTGCAAATGGTATTCATGGTCATGCCATCATAAGATTCAACACAAAACTGTGTTCTACGTTAGGAACATGGTGCGCTGCAAATGTATCCAGTAAAAGTCCCGAGAGACTAAATCGTGCGTTAACACGTATCAAAAAAGCGTTGTTGACGGAAAAATTGAATCATTTGGCACTATACAATCATACCAAAGACGTTGATCTAAAAATGAACCCTCATAGATACATAGAATTGCGAGACACAATTGCACAAATTAACCAAGAAATGACTGACCTCTCAAATGTGATAGACAGCTTAAAAATCGATGATCAGTCCGACGATGATTACTTTGACGATGATTACTCTGACGATGATTCAAAGAAAACGCAAAGCGATAAAACGGTTCCAGTTTTTGATCTTTCTTACCTAGTGAACCCTTGGAAAAAAAACAACACAGATCTGTCAGTTCAAAACGATACTATCGTTGACCAACAATTTAACGCTATTCAGGAAACTATCAAGAAGCATAAAATGGTAATTGAGCATAACGCGAATGCCGTTGCAGAAGTATCCACTTATGGTTTGCAAAATTGTTACTGCCTAACTTGCAATCATTCTACTACAATCGGCAAAGTGCTAAACAATCGGTGCTATTTTATCAACTTGGATTCATCATTCAAGATTTCAACTGATACGCATACTACTCCATTTAGGGAATACGAACCCTTGATTATCGACGAACGTTCTCATGCTTTACGAGACATACTAAGTCAAACAGTAAAACAAGTGAGTAACGAAGTTATTCTCTCAAAAAAGGCCTCATCGTATCAACTCATTGTCTACAGCACCAAAGATGGTAAAACTGTTGAGAGCAAATGTATGTCGTTATTTAGAAATAAATACCAGGTGGAGAACTGCAACGAAACTGCGAATGCTGTACTGATAGCGAGAGAGGGAAATTTCAGTCGCGTACCACAAGTATCATTGCCTGATTTCAGATACTGCGATGTTGGTGCGGTCAAAGCGAGAGATGGCAAATGTTTTCGGATTGATGCAAATTGTTCGCACTCAAACATTGCGAGAGTTAACGATTTGGATGATAAGGTAGTTTCATATTTGGTGAGCATTACTCAGAACACTGCACAAAATATGAGTGAGGCAAAATTTCAAATCAAAAATATAGATGATAGTTTTGTTACAAGCGATCACTTCATTGTGTACAAAAAAATGGCGAACAGTGGACAAGAATGCACATACGTCGACATGCGAGCAAAGACTATTTCAATCGAAGAATGCAAAAACCGACTAACCCTTTGCGAGGTGGTGTTTGCTAAAAGTACATCGAATGACGAACCGGGACTGAGAAAGCTAACATTTTGGGAAACCGTAGCTGTAAGCGTTGGTGGTTTTATTTTGCTTGTTGTGGCTGCAGTTGCCTTCATACTCGCCTTGCATAGCATAGCCCGAAAGAACGAAAATGTTATAAACGTTTGAAACTATATACCTTGATGTTTGTTTCTATTTTGTCACATCTCACAATGACTTCTTATCACGATATGTACACTTTGGAAGTGATCGGCAGCAACGCCGACACGATGGAATTTGCGGTACAAATACGCAAAGATGTTAGCGTTTCGATAAATGAGCACGAATTGCTCGAAAGTGTCTTCGAAACAATGTTTGACGATGTGGAAGACAGGAACATTTTCGAGTTTGATTTGACGGTGGAATTTTCTTTCGCGAATGGTTCACAAACTTTACAGCTCAAGCATGTCGATATGTTAACGTGTTCGTGGTTTGACATTTTGTTTGCAATGGAAGAACAGGGAATTGTTTTCAGCTTGCCAGCTGACCTTCGTGTCTGGTTGTTAAAAATCCTATAAACGTTATTTCAAATAAACTGTTATCACACTTATACTTCGTTTTTGTTGTTATGGAAGACAAAGTTAAACCATGCAACAGTGAGCGTTGCACGTTATGTTCTCAAATGAAGGCTGGAAATAGTTTTCAGTTCAATTGCGGTTTTGTGTATATCGTCGAAGATGGAGAAAACCTATCTTGTAACTCAAAAGACGTTATATACGTTTTGAAGTGCAACACTTGTTGCGGTGAGTACATTGGAGAGACCGTAAATCTGAGAAAACGCATTCACACACACAACTCTCATGTTCGAACAGAGCAGCATTTGTGTCGAGCTACTGATCACTTGATCGAATGTGGGAAACACTTGTGCGACGTTAAAGAGCGTTACACTGTATTCGCTTTGGAGACAGAGCGAGACAAGTATGTGCGCAAAGCCAAAGAGGCGTACTACATTCGGCTATTCCAGCCAATGATGAACTTTCTACAATGGCACAACAAATGATGAACTCAAGCTATGCTAGGAAAATGCAAAACCGATTACGCATAGAGGAGTTTGCGAACACTGTACTGAAACACGGCGTTAGAAGAAATTTGGTTTCTGAAGTCGAGCCAGATGTCTTCTTGTCGCCTAACGATACTTCAAAGATAGAAGACCTTTCTGAGAAACTGAAACAGATTGATGCCAAACTAGCGCAGTACAAAAGCCTAAAAGTAAGAACGCAGCATTTGATCAAGGGCATCAAAAAAACAAAAAATTTGCGAGACGATGTTGTGAAGACTGTGCGCTCTAACGTTGTCAATCGGATTCCAATTGGTATGCTCAACAATATAATCGGTTCTGGCGAAGACGAAGACATGTTCGCTTTGATAGAACGAATCAAAACGACCAAGGTTCAGGAGAAGCGCAACTATGCCGATATCGACATCGCCGATGCAGAAATGTCAGATACGCTGAACGATGAAGACCAGGAAATCATGAACGCTCTGGCTGCCAAGAGAAAGCGCAAAACTGGTGCGAACAAAGCTGTCAAGAAAGCGAAAAACGAGAAGACCATACTCAGTGATCTAGAACTGAGCGTTGATGACCAATGACTTCGTTGTTGTAACATTGTTTGATTTTTGTCGATTGATGTATGCTATATTTTGGTATATGTGGAAAATAAATTGTACCGTCGAACAGTAAACATTTGTTGTTGCGTTATCAATGGATATCGATGAGGTTTTGATTATTGACGAAGACGAACAGTTAGCACAAAACACCTACTTGTTTTCACCCATGTTCTCTAGACAACACAACGAATGTTCACTATGCATTTTTCAGTACATAACAGAATACGAAGAGCAAATACGCACATTCGAAAGCAAGCTAGCAGAGATTAACTCGAAACTCGGGTGTGGAATTCAAACGTGTGTTACAATGGTTCTCAATGAGTTCAAAGACGATGAACGCATGTCGTTGTTCAAGAAATTGACACCTAGGGAAATTACTAGTCATTTTGACTCAGTATTCGGTGATCCAATGTGTGGATACAACCGACTGAAAGCTTACAATTTTTTCTCTCTGTTTGACGATACTACTGTCAACAATTCCGCGTACATCAAGTTTATTTACGATACATACAAACATTCGAGAAAAACTTCACTCTGTCCGTACTCGCTTTTAGGCGTGTATGTTTTTTTGGTTATGATCAATACTATAGGAGGTGATGCACAGCTGAAGAAGAAACATGACTTTTTGTGGATGTTCAACTGTCTATGCAATCACAAATTACGGTTTGGAAAGTTGCGTTGAGTGACAAGAAAAGAAAATATCTATTTAAGGTAAATGTTTCTGTAGAAGCGCTAAAATCGCACAAAACCATGTCAACCATAAACGTTAAGGATATTAATCGTGTCACTGACACCGAGGCCACGAATCGCTTGTTCACTAAACTTAAGTACGATATTGGCATTCAAATCACTTCGAAGCTAATTCAGTCGCTTAAACAAAGCAAAGACAGTGTTGTTTTTTATGTGGGAAAAGAACAAAGGTCTTACCCGGCAGCAATCGTGAAAATGTTCACAAACGTTAAGACAAACCATGTCAAGATTACGAACTACAGTGTTCAAGAATTGATGAACGTGTTTGAAATTCTCATGAACCTGTCCGACTACCAATGTAACGGTCTCACGCAAGATTACTCGGATTGGCAGTCGATCTCTAGCCTGGTTAACATGATTGAGCTTGCTGAGTTCCTAGGCATGACAGAAGTGGTGTTGTTTCTAAAACGTATTCCACAACTGCTTACATTTCACAACAAAAACGCGTACGACAACGAATTGCTCAGAAGAGGAAACGAGTCTAAGGAAAATCTACAACCTATGTCCGTCAACGAACCTAGCGAAAACGATGAAAAACGTTCAAGGTCTAGAAAGAGAAGCTTTACAAAGGTGTTCAGTCGTAGTCTGAGTCGAAAGCGCAGAGATGAGAATGTCATGTCATGAATGTTGTATGTTGTATGTTGTCGAATGTATGTTGTTAAAGTAGCTAAACAGTAAACTTGTGTGTTTGTTTTCTTCACGCAGTAGTACAAAAACCAAGACTTCAATACATGTTCAAAATAGTTTTTATTCGATCAGTACCAAAGATACAAACATTCAAAGATCAACAGTATCACAAGCATATATACAATTTTTTTGTAATCAGAAATAGATGCGAATAGTTTCTTGCACCTCTGCTCGACACATAGCACACATCGGTTCTATCGTTCTATCCATCATTCGAGAAATGCAGTCTTCGCAAAACGTATGACCACATGGAACAATTGCAATAGATTTTTCTGTCCAATAACATATTTCGCAAAGATGTTTTTGCTTTAGCGCTTTTTGCAATGTGTCAAGTTGAGTCGCGAATGTCTTTTCTCGTTCATTCCACATAGCCAAAGTTATTATCTGTCTCATCTTGGTAGTCTCATCTTGGTAGCAACATTCGTCTCGAAAGGCAACACGAATTTCTTCCATCGCCTCTATGCATTCGTTGCGTATCTTTCTTGTGGACAACCACCAGTGCAGTTGTTTCAGATTGAATACCGATAGGAATGTTACGACGATCATAGTTTCTTCTTTTTGTCAACACTAGGCTGTATGTGATCCCAAATCTTGTCTGGCTTTCTTTCTTCGATTATCAAACGAGTGAACAAAATGAGCATACTGTTTACTAGTGTGGCAATTATATATACGCGTATTTATAAGGAGTCACACTAGTAAACAGTATGCTCATTTTGTTCACTCGATTGAATATGCAAGAGGAAAAACTCATTCAAAAACGGCAATGGAAAATCCAGTCACTAGCTGCTGCGAAACAGTTGTGGGAATTAGTATCAAAGCATCTGAGCATAACAACCACAGAGAAGCCTAGGGTAAAATTGTTTCGCCTGTCAAAATCTGAAACATTTGAACCATATGCATTGTTTTGTCCAAACTGTGAACCTCACCCTGAGTTCGATTATCAGATCAAAATTACATGCTTTGGAATAACACTTCATTTGAGTTTATTTGCAAGACTAGGTGAAGATGACAACGATGACGGTTTTATGCTAGTACTGGACACACCAGACGATACAAAACTGTATTTCAACATTTATGATCGGGATGGCGAAATTGACAAAAAGCATTATCTACTCAAATCCAACGGTTCTGCAATGTGTAGGGAAATTCTCGATATGATTGGTCTCAAAGACATCATTCACGAAGATGATTTGTTTGCAGAGTTGGCATCAAACATATCGTTAGATAGCGAATGTGAATGTGATGATGAATAAAACAACCAAACATATTGTGTATGTTTATTCTTTATTTTTACTCAACGGCAATGTAACATGCAATAATCTACAAGATGTCCATTCACCAGGTTGTTTTGCGACCCACTCAGTTAGTCTGTATTTTCGAAACACTTCTTGAATCTTGACCAGGTGGTAGAAGCCTTCAGCGTTGTATTTCGATAGTTCACGCACGACGGCCACAAACATAACAAACGCAGTCACAAACACGTCCCAGCTCAAACCTCTACTCAGCTTTTGTTCAAGCAATTCGCTAAAATAGTCTACATCGAAACAAGCTTTGCTCAAGTCTTCCTTTGTTAGAACATGCTGCGTTACAGTTCTTTCAAGAAACAAAACCACACATTCGACTATGTCACAAAGAGTGTAATTGCTATCGTCGAACTGCTTTTCTACCAAGTAATTGGCTACCATCGCAGCCACAAATTCACTGCTCAACATTTTTAACAGTTATGCGTTATTTGTTAGAACAGCAGTTGGTACACGTCGAGTTTGAAATCCTTGTAGAAAATACACAATAACTATAACAATAACCAAAGAAACAATCACGAATGTAAGTGCAGCAAACACGATCCAAACGCTGTTAATTCTGGATTCATCACCACTCGGTACATTCAGTCGTTTATCAGGTTCTTGAATTTGGCACAGAGTTTGTTTTGTTGTGCATCTATTATATGAAATAGATTTTGTATTCACGTCGATGTACAAGCACGTTATGTTCTCATCGGATGACACTCGCGAAAAGACTAAGGCGTAATCGTTTATTTCGAGCGTTTCGTTTAGAATGTCAATTTTGAACATCAAGTCTTGAGAGATCACATCGACTGTCGTGTCGTGCGTTCTGCTAATCAGATAGTCAAAAGCGTTTTGAAAATCTTCTTCTGTTTGCAGTACTGCTGGTGAGCATTGACCATCTGCATTCACCACGAAACAGGATTTCGGCGATGTGATCGATGCTGCTGCAGTTTTGTCGAATGAACATTTCTTGTACAAACGTGGTTTATAAGGGGATGCTGTCACAAACTCTCCTTTAGTAGCTTTTAACAGTGCTATGTTAGTCGTTTCGCATGAAATGCGCAAAAATTTTCGTTTGAACAAATGAACGCATTGAGCAGCCTTATCCTTGCTAAAGAACAGCGCCATCTTGATAGAACGCTCGATGTTTTTCAATACCAGTTCGTTGCTTACTTGACTAAAAACAGTTTTCAGAGTTTCATCTCCAACAATGACCATATCGTATTCATTATAGTCGGTGCTGTTACCAGTTTCACCAACCTTTACTGGCGTTGAATATTTGTTACCAACTTTGAACCGTTGCTCTGTACTGAGAAAGTAGCAAGATCCACCATATATTTTACCAATGCTTTTTGTCGAATCGCAGTTATTGCAGTAACAGTTTTGTAAACCATAGGAAGAAACGTTTTGAAATGTTGTGTCAGCCCTGATAACTATGCAAAAACACAAAATGATAAACGACCGCATACTTGGCATAGAAAATCAAGAATGACTAGATCCTTTTGTAAAGGTCTCTTATACTAATTTTCGTTTCGTCGTTCTTTTATGACTTTTGACACAAATGCTATCAAGCCAATGATGATTGCGAAAAATGCTAGCATACCAAATACCACTTCGATTATAACGACAGATACTTTATCACCATCTCCATTAACCTCTGTGGTTGTAGAAACATTTGTGGTGATATTACCAAGCGTTGTGTTATTGATTTGACTGTATTCCTGCATGTCAATTTCGTTTGCAAATGGCGATGTGACAATATCATCTATTTGTTCCTGCGTTACGTTATCGCTGGTATTATTGTATAACTCATTGGAACTGCGTTTTTCTATATGAGTAACATGATTTGATGTAGTTTCGGGCTGACCAGTAGGTAGCACATTACAGCTACATTGAGATACAAACAAGGCAAATAGTATGAAATGCAACATTGTTGGTTTTTATTCATTCAACTAACAGAACACACAGCATATATAACAAAAAACATTCACAATGCAAAATCGGCAGGTATATACAACACGAGGCCGTTGGAAAGCAATTCCTTCGACACACAAAATGTGCAAAAGTTAGGCGGAACGTGAATGTTGGGAATGCACGTTCGAACCGCTTGAGAGAGTATGTCTTCTTTTTCATCGTTTTGAAACTCGTTGATGAAGTATACTTTACATGGGTTCTCCTCAGGTAAGATGTCGCTTACTGGCATGGGATTCTCTTGTACCTCTTGTTCTGGGTTGAACGTTTCCACAATTTCTTCTTTCACGAATGACAAATCGACCGGCATACTGAGTATCTCGTTCTGCTCTGGAAATGCATTCTCGTAAGAACCACGCATTTCAGTCCATTCTTCTGTTTTGCATAACATCTTTTTCGGAAGACTCGATTGGTCTTTTGCATGTTCAACAAATTTGCGTTTGCGATTAGGAATAGCATAAGCTAGTCTTCCCTTTCCCCCATCGATCAGCTCCGTTTTAACAAGAAGACTGTTGATGTGCTGGTTGTACAGAGGATGCAGCAAGAAGAGAAACTCTAACGCCTGGCACAAATTCGAATTTGGATATCCATACTTTGGTCTCAGTGTGTCTAAGTTAGCATTGTGCTCTGTCAGTTCGATGCCAGTTCTCAACGCTTCGTATATTCCACCACAGCTTCTAACAATCTTCAGACCTATCGTGAGCTCTTTCTGTGTGCTAATCAGCTGGAAGTTTGTACTCGGCAGCACTCCTATTCTCACCAATATTTCTATGATATCGTTTTCCGAACAATCGAGCAATGTCATGACTGCTTGAAAGTAGCTGTTCAACTTCAATCGTATCTGAGTCCTTTCCAATGAAAGGCAAGTCGATTTCACGGAATAACATTTGCTGAACTCCTCGATTCCGTGCAACTCCAACACTGGTATTATGCATATCGGCAGTCTGTAGTTTTCGGTTGGAGATGACTGCATGTATCTACCATTCTTGATGCGCTCGTATAGATTTGCGAAATGTTCTGGTATAAGATTTTTCAATATCTTGAAGTAGCACATATCAGTCTTTTCGTCGGCGGCAGAAAACATCAAGTCTACATATCGTTCAAACGCAGCTAGTGTTGGTGCATCGAGAAACACATGGTCCAGCGTTGGCTTGTAGTTCAAGTAGTCGTACGGACTGTTCGTTATCGCCGTGAAACGCAGTCCCTCTGCATCTGTGAAAGGACATGTTACGCTGAACATGTACTTCTTCTGGTGACCACTGGCATTGAAATTTCGTTTCTCACGAATGAATTCTTCACACAATGTTTTGAGATACATGTTGTCGCTTCGATTGTCAGATTGTAAATGAGACAAATTCAGGTAGTCAAAGCGCATTTTATACGGTTGGTCATATTACAAAGATCGGTTTATAAACCTGTCTTGTTGATTTTCTATTTCAGCGATGGCTCGTTGCAGCGAGAGGAAGGGCGATTGCAAACTGCATTCACTTATCAACACAAACCAACCCGAGTTGTTAGCAACGTACATCAATCAAAACTTTGATTTTGAGTCATCTTGTTACCTTGTTATCAAAGAAACGCATGTTTTGCCTATTGATTTCACACAACAAGATTTGAAGCAAGTTGTCATTCATAGCTCGAAATCTGAATTTATGCAATATATGAAATTAACATTCAATGGTTCACAAAGCAATGGGTCTGATTTTCTGCTCTCTGAACAAACCAATTACGAAGATATCTACGGCAATGAGGTGCATCAGTGTCACATTTATTTTTCAAACGCATGTACCAACGATATGGCTGCTACAAGCTATTTCTTGACGTGCGCTTTTAGCACAACTGGCGTTCTAAAATTTTAAAAACACACACTTGAAAAACTAGCATCGTGCTTGATTAAAAGATATGGTCAAACACTCATACCCAAATGCACTACAGAGTTTTGGAACAACAAACTTGACTCATTTCGCATGAGATGCATTCGTGAGAAAACATATCAGGTCTCACAGCAAGATGACTCAATAACACTTCATGAAGAAATTGAACGCTTGGCGCAATCCAAGTACGATTTCGTTAGTTGTGAATACAATACTGCGTGTAGAACTCTCAAGATTCTGTTTCGTTGTTCGAGCGACAACAGCTTTGGGTTAGTGGCTCTCGCACAGTCGCCGAGTATATAAAGCGCCGAGTCAGTGCCAAGTCAAATCATTCTTGATATCAAAGCCAAAGAGCAACATGTCGTACAACAATAGCTTCTATGTACCAGCAACTACATTCCAGGTGCCTGTCACTGAGGACTGGGATGCAGAAATAGAGCTGTCGCAAATGCAAAGTAAGTTGTGTTGCTTTGTATGTACTTTTATGTTACTGTAGAAAATGGAATGTTGCATACATGAATGTTCATACGCAATAACTATGTTTCGCTTGTTGTGTTTCAGATACAGCCAGAACTAAGACAACCACTCCAACCGAGGACTGGGACGCAGAAGCTGATGAGGCGAAGCGTGCGCCATTCTTCCTACGTGTTGGGAAGCTTACGCAGCGACAACTCAACAGACTGCACAGATGTTGGACGTGTCGCTGCGTCCCAGTGAATTGTAGATGTAAAAAAAATTGAATAAAAATGTTGAAACGTTAACATGTGTTTGTTTGTTTTATAGATTATGGTAGAAAAATGTTATATAGGTAGTAATTTGAAAATTCGCTAAGTACTCATCGCACACAAAAATGCTGGCCGTTGAACTGAAAGATTTAAGCTTTTTTCGACACATGTTGCATTTGAACCTCGAACAGTGGAACAAAGCTGTCGAAATTTACTTAACTGATCTCTATCCTGATGTTCAGTTTACATTCTCGCAGCGAGATCAATGTTGGAAAGTGACAAATACCGACATGGTGTATTATGTCGATATTGAGCTAATTCTAACGAGTACAAAATATGGTTTCTGCTGGAGAGACCAGAATCAAATCAAACGACTTCAGACGATAAATGGTATTTTGTTGCGCTCAAAAGCCGAGAGAGCAAAACACGTATCGTTTGACCAAGAGTATTTCTGAAAAAAGTATTAACGCGCTTGTAAAGAGTTGTAACACATAAAATATTTCATTTCATGGATGAAACCGACGCTTTATGCACTTATCACTCGGGAAGATATATGGAAACATATTCCGAAAGACTGAAGACATTTGAACACTGGTCGCCACAAATAAAACCGAACAAATATGACTTAGCTTCTTGCGGTCTGTATTACTTAGGGCAACACGATCGTTGCAAATGTTTTAATTGTGGTGTTGTATTGTACCATTGGAAATCAACCGACGATGCTTGGCCACAAACATTCGCCGAATTGCCAGTTTTTGCGAATGGTGGGACCAGGGACAAGATTGTTATTAAACCCATGAGCATGTTTCGTGTAAACGGTACTCAATAAATATCATGAACTGTACATTTCGTTTTGTTCTTGTTTTGTGTTCGACAATAGTTAACATAGCACCGCAAACATATACAGAGTACAACCATGCTTGTGTAAAGTGAATGGTTTTCGAGTTCGCTATTGCGCTGATGTTACAGACCAGTGTGTTCTGTTTTCTATAAAGGTATAACTTAAGTATTCTCTACGCAAACACAACAACAAGGTATACGAAGTTTCAACAGATTTTATTGAGGAAGAATCAATCTTTCATATAATCATTGTATCGACAGTTCATTTACAGTCAACGTACACAGTCCTCACAACTGCAAATGTCTTGCACCTCTGTTTTTGGCATAACCCTGCATTTCGCCACACCATTTGCAACGATCGTTGGTCTTCGTACATGGCACGCAACTCAATCCCTCGCATCTGCGGCAGAAGTTAACTTCCCCAGAAATGTTTTTACACGTTGCACACGTGAGTATCAAAGTAGTGTCCACTACTGTCGGTAGAATATTTCGCATGGTCTCCAACCATCGCTGACAGGCAACGTAGTCGTTTCCAGCGCTCCCACTTTCTTGAACCCTCGCCATCCATCGCTCGCATGCAGTTTGATCAGTCATAATGTGTGTTTCTCGTTCTGTGTCAGAATGCGAAATGATTCAAACACTAGCGATTTGATCTTATATACTCTGCCTGTGTGTGCTTGACTAGCTAGCACACCAATGCTACTGAGTATGTAGTAATTCATATCAAAAGCATACAATTCGAAATTCATGTCCATATTCTAGTTATTCAGACAAAGTTCTATATCTACTCACAAAACTCAAAACATCAAATTACACGAAAATTGACAACTTCGTTGTGAGTTTCATTGAGACGTAACATCGCTTTGATTTGCGAATTCAAAACATAAACACAACCTTGAACTAATCGAAAGGAGTTTCATATTTTGTGCTTATTTGCATCGATTGTATTCTTTTCAAGAAAGACGAGTTTTGTGGAATATTCGGATTAATTCATTCACGGATGCACAGTTCTACTTAAATCGTTACAAATATTTGTAGTTTATGTTGTTTATGAGCATATACAATGTTCAAAGTTTTACGGACATGGACAGATTTACTCCTGTCTGCCTTAGGTATAATACGGTGTGAGTCATCATATCGGAATTTGTTTGCCAGTCGAAATGTCGCAATGCATTTTGAGGCTTTTTTTGGTGGATTTTGTGTTGATTTGTTGATGAAATTCTGTGAGATTTGTAGAACACGATACAGTAAGTACCACGACAATGTGTTGTGCTCTTTGATAACAGACAAAACATTGTATGTTTGAAATTTGTTCAAAAATCAAATCTCAAATGTCAACAAAAAAGTTGAACTATACAATGAATCATTGAATGATCTTGTGTTTTGTTTTCTGTACCAAAACTGAGATCCTGAAAACAGAATGTGTTCTTTGATTCAGATGATTGTGACTACTTCTGATTTGTGGAAAAGAACTCAGTTGAGAACAACTTGATATGTGTTGTTTTGTTTTCTGAGCTACACCAGAATTTTTTGACTTTAGTTTATTTGTACACATCAAACTCTGCCAGGAAAAAATGATTTCTAGAATGCATGGACACTCAGTATTGCTTGGTAACTTTGTGTTATTAATTCAAACATTGTCAAATTTGTCCGGAGTTGAATAATTTCTGACCAGGAACAACATTTCAAGATGACACTTATGTGGAAGAAGACATGTACACTGATTTGTCAGCATATTTCTAGGCTCAGTTTTCATATTTTAGCCATAGAATGCACAACTGACAATTTCGAAGTCTACTTCGCAAGCACATTTAATGTCTAAAAGTGCAGAAAAAAACTATATACACGTCAAAATGCTAATTCTGCTTCTTTTACCAGCATATGAATGTTTGGCCATAACAATCTTTTATTCAATTTAACACAAATGTGTGTTTCTACAAGCCAACCCTTTTGGTAGCCTGTTTCGGGTCAGAGTGCCTATAGTATAGATTATTGAGTTTCAAGAAGCAAAACTGGCATAACATTTGTGTGTTTAGAACGTTCAAAAAAATGTATTTACACAAAAAATTGAAACTTTGCATGTTGGTCAGTACTGAAAATGTATTGCTCCAAATCTGTTATCATGTTCACTTGACATGGCAGATAAATTCATCTTCAATCAGAATTGAACCTAAATGCATTTGAAAATCCTGTTTCAGGTCCGGTTTTCTCTGACCAGTGTCTATAGAAGGTATATTTGAGATGTTTGAAGTAAATCCCACATAACTGGTTATGGTTGAAATTGATGGAAAAAAGGTATTAACACAGAAAATGGAATTTTTAGCTGTTTCGCAGGCATGGATTCAGTTTATTCAAGCAAGGCATATTGACTCTGCATAGTTAATCAAATCATGAAGCCAGAGTAGTTTAATGAAAAACGCTTTCTCATGTAGCAACTGAGAAAGAGATCTGGGTGCAATTCCCAGTTCTGGCATGTTTTGTGAAACCATTGCGT
>JAPFQT010001047.1:0-20214 GCA_027627225.1 Congeria kusceri | reverse complement strand
TAAATGCTCAGTTACCTTATGTCATTAAAATGACTTGTTTAATTTTGCAGATCTAATATATGCATAGTTACAATATTTTTTAAGTGGCGACACATATCCACTGGTTTATTCATACATTTATTGATAGCAACGCTTATCATGAAATATTTTCTCTGTTGTTTGTGAAATGATTCCGCTTGATATTGATATATGTCTACACTTTTTCATCCTTCTTTATTTCTTGCACTGAACTGTCCTTTTTTTGTTAACAATAAAACTTCTATGGATAATAATGCAAGCACAGTCATTATTATTTAATAATCTGGTATTATACCGGGGATGATACCGGGGATGACTGGACAATCACTCATATCTTCTAATTTCATTACTTTCTTTCAATTAACAGCAGGAATCAGTCACTTAAGGTGCCATTCAATGCATGTTCTTATGGTTTGTAAAAGGTCCCTAATTGACATGGGTCTTTGCCTGGCCCCTCAATCATTGAGATAGGTCTAATGTTTATTCAAGGGTCCAGTTTAACTGTTTGTTGAGCACATGCATCTGTCAATTCATTCAATGTTTGTGTTTGTTAAAGAGAATGTACATATTGTGGATGTATCATAAATGATACCACACTATTGTGTCATTAATTTAATGTACAAGCACTGGGCTGCAAGAGGGTCTTGTTGCAACATAACATCAACTAAAATATTTTATAACATAAAAATATACAATGTTACTTACAGTATATAATTGTTATTAGATATGTGTTTATATGAAGAAACTAATTATTAGTATCTAATGTAAACATAATTGTGCATTATCTTTTTTCCCCATTATTGCCCAGTAGTGCCCAGTAAAACCCTGTAAAACCCGGTTTTTCCCAGTATTACCCGCCCGGGCCGGTCAATACTATTAAAACCCGGGTTTTATGGAAACCCTGGTATGAACAGTGTATTTATTAAACATGACATATTATATGCACTCAATATATAATATTGCCTATCAACTCTTCCAATATGGTTTGCATGCTGTGTACTTATCCAACTATATCATGGTACACAACGCTGTTAAATGACCTTATTAGACACAAGGAATAATACTCCCCATAAATACGAATTTTGTTGTGTTTTTCTTTATTTTTCATGTATGTTAAAAGTGTTTCATATTTTATGTGTTTATAAATACCAATTTTACTTTGTTTAATGTCAGTTTCCAACAGCATTTTTAATTATGAATTCATGTTTTAAGCTTTATAAGCTGCAAAATCATCTTTTAAAACACAATATTTACACTATAGTATCAGTCTTCACAATAGTTTTTTTTAAAAACTTGCCCATTCTGGCATAGACCATAAAATTTCAACTTGCCTGAATAATAATGCTAACTACCACAAACTATGTTATTTCAGCATGTAAAAGTAGCAAACAGATATTTTATTACTGCAATATGCGTTCATACTTTAGCAAAACATTCCACCAAGAAAATGGTCTTTCAATGGTAAGGTCTGTGACGTGTATATTTGCAACGGTACAGCGTTACTTGTAAGGCTCTGGTCGCCAATAGTGAGCTACTTTTTATATGGGCAGTATCGTCTAGTTAGAATATAGTCCTATATAAACAGTAAATTAGTTGCACATCTTATTACTAAGAATTTAGACTATCCAGGGTAAGGACATCTATTTATATATTGGCAACTGTTGCCCATATACAGTTACTAAAATAAATATTTACCAAGGGCCTAACAAGTTATTCAGTGCCAGCTTAAAGTAAGTTGCTCTGTGTCCTGCACCTATCAATATTTTTGTGTGGGTGGGCATATACGAGACTTAAGATTGACAGAGATTCCAGACAGGTGGGAATTTGACACGCCAAATTAATCTGGGTCCCAGGACTTATGTCGGATTTTCCCAATGTGGGGCATTAGACAAAAATGCTTGGTTCTTGGCTGGGGAATTATACCAAAAAAAAGTCAAATTGCCCATGGGTTAGCCCCCCCCCCGCTCCCCCCTCCGGATAATCTATTGATACGTGCATCCCAGACCTAGTGCCTGTTCTAATCACTTCATGTACTGTATAAAGTGTACGTTTGATGACTTTGTTTCGATATTTTCTGTATTAAATATATATGTCAGTACAGTTTATTTATGTTATTTGTTTTATTATTGTATATGGAAATGAAAACAATCAAATGTTACCTTGGTCACGTCCGAATTAATTGCTAAATCCTTTCATAAACTGCAACTGTATAAATTTGTGTTGACATTTCAGCCATTTTACCGGAAGTAATGTATCATTTGATACTAAGACAGTTCGGTCCCAAGACAAATTGTTCTAAAGACTACTCGATTGACAGATTCAAATGACTTAACATACGCACTCGTCATCGCCTCAATTAATGTTTTGTGATTTGTTCTATATCTATTATAATGGGTATTATAAATATAATAATGAAACACAACGTTTCTTAGTTTTTAGCTTTAATTATCATATAAAATAATTTTTTTATTTTATAAACATATAAGACTATATAAAATTATGTTTCAAATCAAAACAAAAAAATCGTATAAATATTCGACTAGGCAAAAATAACGGAAGCAACAAGAGCTGTCAGAGGACAGCGCGCTCGACTTTTCAAAGTATTTCAGTTGGTACATATTTTTGATAGTAGAAGGGACATACATTTGTTAAAATACATAGCTTTTTAGTGAAGCCTTGAATAAATGTTAAATGTTTAAAAAAAACAAACAACTTTAACAACAAAGTCTATGTAAAAGTTGGCTAATTCTGCCAAAATACAAAATAGAGTTATGGGAAATGTTCACCCTGATACTGAAGTTGATGACAAAGGTTAGCTCCAAGTTTCAAGTGAACAGCTTGTGTAGCATTGAAGTTACACAACTTTTGAATATAAACTTTAACCAGATAATCTATGTGAAAAAAGGGACAGCGCTCTGTCAAAATACAAAACAGAGTTATAGGGAATGTTGCACTTGATACTGGAGTTGATGACAAAGTTTTGTTCGAAGTTTCAAGTGAATAACTTATGTAGATTTGAAGTTACCAAACTTTTGAATATAAACCTTAACCAGAAAATATATGTGAAAAAGGGGCATAACTCTGTCAAATTACAAAACAGAGTTATGGGGAATGTTCCCCTGACACTGGAGTTGATGACAAAGGTATATTCTAAGTTTCAAAGGAATAACTTATGTAGTTTTGAAGTTACAAGGCTTTTGAATAAAAACTTTAACCAATTCAACGTGGACGCGGACGCCGACGCCGGGGGTAGTAGGGTAGCTCACCTATTCTTCGAATAGTCGAGCTAATAAAATAAATTGTGCTAACACAAGTTAATAGCATAAACCACTTTTGAAAAGTCAACATAATATTTAAGGGGCGTATCGACGGTATTTCCTATAAATATTATATACTAGGCAAAACTCCTGACGCACATAACAGAAATACGGTCAGTATGTTACATGGAAGCGGAAACAACAAATGGGTAAAAAATAATGACCTTAGCTGACCGATCAATTTTACCAATAATTATTATGTTGAAAAGATTTGATAATTGGCAGTAATGTCTGAAAAGTTTATTTATATATATTTATGAATAAGGTTTTATGGTCAAATATTAATATGCGTTGGGAGATTTGCCTAGTAGATATTGAAATTAAATATATTGGTCAACTGTTTATAGACACAAGGACATCATATTTAACAATGCTTCAATATTAATTCTCTGTTAATGAACTTTATTTTTGCAAATGTAATTGTCGATCTACCGTAGATAAACCGCTTTAACGTTACATGCAACATGTAAACTGTAAAAAAAAAATATACACTAAAAATACAAATACAAATAGAAATATATGAACATATTAAACATGTTTTATATAATCCAGTGGAAAAATAACTAATAATGAAAGCAATTAAGACACACATTGTGCTAACTGTAATGGTCAGCTACTCGGCGATGCCTGATAAGCTCCGCCTACAGCCAGGCGCGGCGAATAAGATGCTTGCTATATATTTTAGATGCTTGTTTTGTGATCAGTTCGTCTTTGATAGTAATACTGAATAAACGTGCTAGAAAACTAATCCCTGTTGGGTCTTGAATAAACCATCCCTCTAAGAGTCCCGAATAGTAACTTTAGAACATTACACTAACAAAAGCAAAAACTTATTCAATTTTCATGTTTTCTTATATGTAAATTAAAATGCATCTGAAGAGCACAGACCTCCACTAACCCTACATAACAATGGACTTTTTCAGTGTTTGGTTAGCTCTCTTATCCAATTTCCTATGAATTCAAATGTCCTGGATCCAGACGATGATCCGGATCACCACCAAAATCTAACCACTGACCCATTTTCACCTTCCTACAAAATTGCATGCAAATCCATTACAGCTTTTTGCATGAAGTTGCGTATTAAAATGTAGAAGTTGCTTATTAATATATAGAATGACAAACAAACAAATGCAAGCAACAACATTACCACATTGGCGGAGATAAAAAATAAGGTTTCGGTTAACATAGAAAAGGAACGATCAAATCTATTAAAATCATCTAATGCAGCGATAAAAGTAATAATGAAATCGATAAATGTCCGAAATTCAGCTTAGAAAAGTATACTAATCAGTAGATTTATGACAAGTTTTACCAGGATCAACAACAGCAGCAGTGATAGTAGTTGGTGTTAATGTTAATAGTAGAAGTAAATAGGGGAAATACGTAGAAGCGTTGTTAGTAGCAGAATTGAGGCAGTAGATAAAGTAACAGTAGCAGTAGCAGCATTATTCATCATTAGTAGCAGCAACAATAGTAGTAGCAGCAGTAACTGCAGCAATAGTAGCAGCTGCAGATGTATCAGAAGCAGTAGCAGCAGTAGCTGCAGCAGTAGCAGTAGTAGCAGCATCTCCAACAGTAGATGCAATAGCACCATCAGTAGATGTAACAGCAGCAGCAGCAGCGGCAGTAGCAGGTGTTACAGCAGTAGCAGTTGCAACAATGGTAGCAGTTGTAACTGTAGCAGCAGCAGTAGTAGCAGCAGAAACAGTTATAGAAGTAGCAGCTACAGCAGTAGTTTCAGTAGTTGCAGTAGTAGTTCAAGCTGCAGTAGTTGCATAGGTAGAAGCAGCAAATAGGTTATCTTTTTATTTGATTAATATAATACTTTTATTATTTCAGGAATTTTAGTTTTATTTTATTTTTTTCTTTTATTTCGACAGTTTTAATTTTTTATTTACATGTTACATATTGACGTACAACTGATTTTAACCGTTTAAATGTTGTTTTGTTTATCGGCAAACAAGGCTAGCCAGACCAGAGGCACCGTCTACCTTACACTACCCTACACAAAACTAACCACACCTCTCTCCCAAGTCTCCCCACACTCTCACAGCAACTACTCGGGCCATCCGACCTCCTTGTTTAGCCTACCCTAGTTTTATATTATTATTCTTACTGTAGTTATAATTATTGTATTTATTGTATTTTTATTTATTTATTTATTTATTTATTTATTTATTTATTTATTTATTTATTTATTTATTTATTTATTTATTTATTTATTTATTTATTTACTTATTCATTCATTTTATTCATTTATTTTATTTGTATAATTGTATTTTTATTGTCATTATTATTATTATTATTATTAGCAACAGTGGTTGCCAACTGTAGCAGCTTCATCGGCAGTTGCAGCAGTAGTTGTAGAAGTATCAACAGCAGCAGCAGCAGTAGTCGCAGCAGCAGTATATGCAATAGCAGCAGCAGTTGAAGCGCAGCTGCAGCAGCAACAAAGGTCGAATGGAAGCAGTAGTAATGTTAGCAGACGTAATAATAGCAATAGATTGTTAGTAGTAGTAGAAGTAGCTGTTGCTCTTGTTATTCGTGTAGTTATAGCAATATGCTGGTTGTTGTGGAAAAATATGTTGCCGGTTTGGTTGTGTTGATGGCTGCTGCTTAGTATTTGTGTTGTTTCATTAATTTGTATTTCATCTTTGTATTACAAAAAAATAACATTCATATTGATAGAAATACTAAAACACACAAATTATAACGCAGCTAAAATGTCAACGTGTAATTAAAGCCACCGAATCTGCATTGAGCATAAACGATAACTTTAAAATATATATTTTATGTGAACGCATTAAGCATTTTCTCAACACAAATTTTTTCGTTCGTATAGTATTCCGTAAACGAACGATTTAGCAATTTTAATTAATAAAAAAACGCCAACCTTGTAAACAAATGAATTGAATTATTCAGCTTGTAAAAACGTCTTGACGAGTCGTCAAAAGCTATTCTTTTTTTGTAATTTCGTTTAATCCCTACATAAATGACAATTGTTGAAAATGTTCATATTCAATACGGATTTAATCTGTAAAGTAATCAGTAACGTAGAAATAAATAAAACACATTACCTAGTAAAATGTTTTGTCATGTTTCATTGTTCAATGCTGGGCTTTATTACATATTAATACATAACACCTAACTGCTACTATTAACAACTTGAAATTGCATAAAGATGTACAAGAAGTTATAACTTTTAAAGTGTGTATGTACGATCTTTCATATACATTGTTTTTAAAAAAGCAAATGAAAGTGACTATACAAATTAAATTAAAATCATACAGAAAACGATACAAACGACGAAAGAAACACTTCAATATAGAATAAATCAAAAACTTCTAGTGTCTACTTTTGCATTGATTATTAGTGGTGTACAACCTAAACCAATTGTCAAGTCGACGTATATACATGTATTTGAGTTTCTGTCTGCACAGACTAAAACTATTTGGTGATTAAAACTAGCTTAATTATTTTGTTAATTGCATTTATGCAACTATATATGTTGCAAGATTGTAAATTGGGTCAAAACAAAAAATTGTGTATCGGGCAACCGACCCTACCTAGCGAAAACCCAACGAAACTAAAGTTTTTAGGGACGATTGTTTACCGTGAAATCCGTATTCGCCAGATATCAGAAAATTTTCAATGTTTTTTTCAGACCGAAATGTGTCAGTGAACAAAAAAAAAAAAAAAAAACAAATCCCGACCCTACTTAACTTGTTTGAGACCGTTGCTTGAAACACACAATTTATTTTTTGGCCTAGGTCTACGCACTTACACTAGTATAAATACTGTATCTGTTCTAAATAACACGTGGAATCTATGGTAAAACAAATATCTAAAACAGTATACACAGATTTTTAGCAATTCTTAATTTCAATAGTAATGTTAGTTCAATTCGTTTCATTGTTTACAATCCAAAATCTTTGCTACATTGGAAATGTGTAGAACATATTTCGCACAAGTCTAATATCGAATTTAATGTTTCAATGACGTGTTAATTACTAGCATAAAATTATAACGTATAAATGGCAATATACTGGTTTGAATTCGTCAATAAAATATCTGTTCGTCTTTTTGTATTTTACGTATTGATCATTTGTTGTTCTTATATTTTCGGAGTGGTATACAAATAATTGTCCGTTTCCTATGACGCTTCGATCATTTGTTCTTTTGTCCTTCAACTGACACGAGTTTTAGACCATTTGTTGTTCTTCCATCTTTTTGATAACTCAGTTGCGCTTTTCCATTCAGGGCATTTCTGCCAAAAAAGAGAAAATAGATGTACACCGATTTCGACGTTCTTTCGTGTGTATGAATAAACAAGAGCTGCCAGAGTACAGCGCGCTCGACTATTGGAAGTATTCCAGTTGGTACATATTTTTGGAAAGTGGAAGCGGCATAAATGTCTTGAAATACAACACTGAGTTATTTTATTTATTTTTTTTTATTTTTTTTTTTTCCGTTCAAAATATATTTTATTTTCCTCGTCAATAGGTGTGTGAGGGTCGAGGTCATCCCACTCCACACCGTACAGAGTTTACAAGAAATATATGCATATTATAACACATTTTATACATTTTACCATCAATAGCTTTTACATCACAATATAAACAATATTTGTTAATAAAAAGTTGACAATACAAAATTTCTAAGGTCCCATATCACAACTACTGGAAAAGGGGTAACAATAGTTCCCATTCTTTACTTTTACGCAAATCATTAAAATAGTTAATTTCATTTAGTACATGGCAATGCATGGACAGGTACAATTTGGCTGCTTTAAGAGTGGGTCTAGTTTGGTTCATTTTACAATTATAAATAAACATTTTGATCAAAACAAATGTTAAGTTTAAGGGTCCATTTGTATTTGCATGTCCCAGTATAAAGGAAGGCATATTAAGAAAGTTCGAAAAATGATTACAACCAGAAAAAAATTCGGTTATTAACTGATTGACATGTTTACATTCCCAAAATATATGTTGAATAGTTTCACATTCAGTTTGACAGAAGGTACAATTTGCTGAAGTGGCATAACCAATTTTAAATAAGAAGGAGTTTGTACCTATGATTCTATGTACAATTCTATATTGAAACCACTGTAAATTGGTATCCTGTGTAATACGAAAAGGCATATCAAAAATATGTCGCCATTCTTTTGTTTCAATAGAATTAAAAATTTTCGACCATTTATCTATACACACTGGTGAAGACTCATTTTTGCTAATTATATCATACATAGGTTTTGTACCTTTTTTGTTTTCTAAGAGGGACCTTAGGCTAGTGGGAATAAATGGCTTCATAAAGTAAGTATCATAAGAGCTTCTAAGCTTCATGTATCTTGCAACTGCCTTAATAATTCCTAGGAAAAATAAGTAGTTTGGATGGAAGTTATATAGTTTGCAGAAATCATCATAACTATAAAAAGTTAAAAGTTCAGCATTGTGCATCAAGTCCCCAACAAAATGAACGCCTTTTTCAAACCATGATTTAAAAAATACACTTTTGTTACCAATTGTTATGTCTGGGTTATAGAATATTGGATTTTGTAGCAAAAGCTGATTTTTAAGTGATTCTTTTCTACAAAGTTCAGCAAATGATTTCAATGTATCTTTCCAAAATTCATTTTGTATCTTGTTAATTAAGTTTTCAGGATAGTGACTGCCACAGTTGTATATTTTTTGAAGATCAATCATTAAATTAACAATATTTATCCATTTTCCATTCCCAGTGACAATTCTACGGATCCATGAGCACTTCAGAGAGCTAACAAAGGAAAACAAATCAATCATCTTTAAACCTCCTTCAGTATATTCCTTTATTAAAATAGTTTTGCTAATTCGTGGTTTACCATTCCACACAAAATTAAAAAATAATTCATTGATCTCTGTTAACAAATTTTGTGGTGGATTAGGCAAGGAAAGAAAGAGATGATTTAACACCGGCAATGCTAAAGTTTTAATTACTTGAATTCTTCCTATCGGTGTTAAAATCCTTCTGGTCCAGTTTTTTAATAAGGCTTTTATTTTAACTATTTTGTCGGCATAATTTAGTTCTACCATTTTTTTAAGGTCAATGTGGAATGTTAAGCCAAGCATGTCAAATGTTTGTTGGTTCCAATTTAATTTCCATCTTGTTTTAATACTTTCGGAGCTAAACTTATTTTTACCTATCCAGACTACTTTCGTTTTGTCGAAATTAACTTTTAACCCTGAGTAGTGTGTGAAGTGTGACAATACATCTAAAGTTTCATTGAGAGATGCTGCAGAGCCATCCAGGAGTATCGAAGTGTCGTCGGCAAATTGTGACAATTTATATTCCATGTCATTAATTTTGATTCCCTTAATCTTAGGATTACACCTTATTTTATTAGACAATATTTCAGCGCATAGTATAAAAATGTAGCAACTGAGCGGATCCCCTTGTCTGCAGCCACGTTCTATTGGAAAAAAATCTGATAAAAACCCACACTGCGTGACCGCCGATACTCCGTCTTTATACAATACATTAAACCATTTTATTATATCTGGACCAAAATTAAACCATGATAGAGTCCGATTAACAAATGCCCATGACAGAGAGTCAAAGGCCTTTTCAAAATCTATTAGCAACAGCAGACCCGGGATTTCATTTTCATCTGTGTAATTAAGTATATCGTAAATGAGTCTGGTGTTCTCTCCTATGAACCTACCCTTGATAAATCCAGTTTGGTCATTGTTTATTAGTTTATCTATATACAGTTTCAACCTGTTTGCTATGCATCCAGAACCGATTTTATATACAGTATTTAGTAACGTTATTGGCCGCCAGTTCTGTAAAAATTGTCTAGGTTTGTCACCTTTTGGAATGCAGGTAATTATACCTTGTGTTTGAGTAACGGATAAATTTCCACTTGTAAATGCATGATTTAAAGCTCTGCAAACGAAGGTGCCCAATTTTGGCCAAAATGCCTTAAAAAAGTCATTTGTAAAACCGGATGAACCTGGGCTTTTATTATTTGCCATGTTTTTTAAAACAATAGAAGCCTCATTAATGTGATTGGCCCTTCTAAATTATTTAACTGTTCACTTGACAGTTTGGGTATTTCTATGTCATTTGCATAACTATTTAAATCTTCATCGTACACGTTTACCTTTTGAGACTGGTATAGTTTTTTATAAAAAAAGGCAGTTTCTTTTAAAATGTCAGATCGGTTATCTAGTACAATTCCATTATCATTAATTAAGTTGGTCATAGTTTTTGTCGTATAATTGTATTTTTCAAGGTTACAGAATAGTTTTGAGGGTTTTTCACCATTTTGAACCCATTCAGCTCTCGACCTAATAATGGACCCTTTTAATTTTTCATCATATATATTTTTAACTTCAGATTTTAAATTATTAATATAATGAACATTATCATCTGTGAGATTTTTTTCTAGTTCTTCGATTTCGAGTTTAAGTTGCTTTTCACGATTGTTAGTCGATTTCTTCTTATAGGAACTGTAAGATATAGCTTTGCCCCTTATTTCCATAAGTAAAGTATCGAGAAAAAGTTGATCATCAATCGTGAATTGTATGTCTTGATCTTTTATATCAGACATGTTATCAAAATTATAAACGGGGACCATATATTGTTGTTTAATTTCGTTTATTTTTTTATTAATAGTGTTTAAGTAGACGATATCACCTAACAGATTATTATTATACTTCCATAGACCTTTGCCATGGCTAAAATTAGTAAATTGTAAAGACATGATTACAATTGAGTGATCGGATTGGAAGCTTGGTAGAATGTTTACCTCGACGAATGCTGGTAATAAAAGCGGTGATGAAAGGAAAAAATCAAGCCTAGCTTGTTGTATGGGGTTTGTTCGTCTCCATGTGTATCGTTTCAAAACAGGGTAGTTAACTCTGAAAGGGTCGGAAAGATTGCGTTCTTCAATATGCTTTATAACAGTTTGTCTTGCATTTTTATTATTCACTGTTTTATAATTATCGTAATCCAGATTTGGGTCTAATACTAAATTAAAGTCTCCACAAATCAAGAAAGAATCATTACTAATTGTGTCAATTTTCTGGAAGATATTGTTAAAAAAGTCCGGGATATCAGTGTTTGGCCCATAGATAGTAACAATGGTAATTCTGGTTTCACCGAGATTTAAATCAAGCAGAATAAAGTTTCCTTGGTCATCATAATAAACGTTATGTATTTTGTACTCAAGTTTCTTTGAAAGGAAAATTGCAACACCGCGGGAATTAGAAGAGCCATAACTCATAAAACATTCCGCCCCCCATTCTGAGTAAATAGTTTTATATTGGTCGCAAACAAAATGTGTATCTTGAAGACAGAATACGTCACAATTTGTATCTTTTAAATATTGAAATACTTGTAATCTTTTCTTTTTGCCCTGGATGCCTCTGCAGTTTAAACATAATATTTTAAGGGAACACATTAACAAGAAACTGAAATAGTTGAGTATAGAGATATGTAAAAGCAAGTGTATCTGTTCGAACGCAGTAAGCAGGCTCTCCATATAAGGAACGGAAGCAACAAATAAGTAGAAACAATAAACAAATAAGTATGAAAGAATACTGACTACTTTGATACATGATCTTAGTCAATTGAAAAGCATTTTTCATACTGTTATGTATAAACACAAGAAAGAAAGAAACAAAAAAACAAAAGTAATTATAAGCACACTTGACGGTCATCAAGGAAAAACAAATCGTATTCCTTGCCAAGAGGTGTGATCTGAAAGTATATATATGTTGTTATACAGTACATTTATAAATGTACACAGACAATATGGAATGTCATCAGTAGTACCTATCTATATAGGTTTTAAATTAGTAGCTTTAGCATAAATCTCATTTTGTTCATATATGGAAGATAATTCATTTTTCCAAAACTTTCAACAAACAATCTACAATATAAATTAGTTAATAAAAAAATAAAAAAATAAAAAATAAGAAATTAAATTAAATTAAATTAAGTAACGTTAAATATGCTTAAGAACTTAAAAATATGGAAGCTTAGATAATTTATTTTGGTTTAACAAAAACTAAGAAATTAAATTAAATTAAATTAAATGACCTTAAATATGCTTAAGAATTTAAAAAAAAAAAAAAAAAAAAAAAAAAAAAAAAAAAAACGTGGAAGCTTGGATAATTTCTTTTGGTTATCCATGCATGGTGACAACCCTAAAAAAAAGGACAATACAAAGCAAGAATTGGTTTTTAGTGTTATTGCAATTATCAAATTATTCCAAGTTTCGACCTTATGTAGTTAATAACGTGTGTAGTTTTTAAGTTATAAGAGTTTTGAACATACACTTTAACAAGAAAATCTATATGAAAGGGGGCATAACTCTGTCATAATGCAAAACAGAGTTATAGGGAGGTTGCCCCTGATACTGGAGTTGATGATAAAGGTATGGTTCCATTTTAAAGTCAATAACTTATGTCGTTCTGATGTTATAAAACTTTTGAATATAAACTTTAACGGGAAAATCTATGTGAAAAAGGAGCATAAGTCTGACAAAATACAAAAACGAGTTATCCGGAATGTTACCCATGACACTGGAGTTGATGACAAAGGCATATTCCAAGTTTCAAGTGCAGTCCGCACATGCTAATCCAGGACGGCACTTTCCGCTTTTATGGTATTTTCTGTTTCAAGGAAGTCTCTTCTAAACATAAATCCACTGCAGGCGGAAAGTGCCGTCCTGGATTAGCCTGTGCGGACTGCACAGGCTAATCCGGGACGACACTTTACGCACATGCATTAAGTCCGGTTTTCCCACGACGCGCCACAAATATGCTTCTTTTTTGTTGTCACTATATGGTGTCCTACAATCACAACATTCATTGCGAGTGTATTGTTAGTAACTCTAAGTAACTCTTCCGCATATCAAGGATTTTATTATTATATTACCGCGTGATTAAAGGGAACATACATTTTAACATAAAACGAACTCTTTACCGTCCATACTAGTCAAATCGCTTGGTTTTCGTTGTCACGTTGTTGACATCCATTGGTTTCCTGCGTATTGTCGTCATGGAGGCAAGATCGTCATCTGCATCCAGCTCGGTTTGTCGTCTGCATGAAAGAAGGCACCGTGGTCTGTTTGTTGTCTGCAAACAAGGCCGTATATCAAATGGATATTGTGCTAAAAGAGGCATTTCGCATAATGGACTCTTGCTTGACTGGTTATTAATTGAAAACGGCACGTCTCCAGTGCTATTTAAAACGAATTACTTGAACATTTAAACAGCAAGTGCTTTTGTCCTAATCTCGAATGCATTTTGTGTATCTAACGGGTGACTGCAATCAAGCGAGATGCTCATTTTAAAAGTAACATTTTTAATTTTGAAAATAGAGGTAAGAGTCTTTCAAATGGGGCGAGAATTGCAGCATCTGAAATAATGGAAAGTGACGAAAATCGTCATTTGCTCTTACACTTTGGGATCCTATACAGTTGTTATTTTACTGGTTTCTAACCTAAAAATAAAACTTAGCTTGGGGTTCGTTGTCATTCAATGCCGTCTGCATTTAGCTTCTGGATGTCGCCAGCCTCAAACTCAGCTCGGATATCGTCTGCACAGAGTTCGCGTTGACTCAAGCATCGCCTGAAATTTCTAATCTAAAGTTTAAGAATAAAACTTAGCTCGTGCTATCGTCGCCATCCATTGTCTTCTGCACCGATCTCAAGTTGTCGTCTGCATCGATCTCAAGTTGTCGTCTGTACCGATCTCAAGTTGTCGTCTGCACCAAGTTATCGTCTGGACCAATCTAAATCCCTAGTTGTCACCTGCGCAAGTCTCTAGTTGTCGTCTGCACCAGTATATAGTTGTCGCCTGCATGGAGCAAAACTGAGCTCCGGCTGTCGTCGGAATCGGGGTCGGAGAAACGACACTTAAGCAGCATATAGATCGATCAGGATGCCACCTCAGATATCACTCTGAAATAATAAAAAAAAAAAACATTTATTGTATATTTTATTGCATGCCAAAGTGTTGTTTTATACGACATTGTGCTCATTGCTATAGAACATTAATATACAGTCTGTTATTTTTATAATTATTATAAATAACGCAAATGGCAACTAAAACTTTGGACACACTTATCTAAAAGTTTTGTCAACCCCAATGGTTTGATTGTCAAAAAAGACTCGTATTCATTCCTTTGAACCCCCCGGTAATGACCTTGACAAGCCAGACGGCAGGGTGGGGGCGCCCTTTCCATCTTGTCGCCTGATTTGACAGAGCCCTGGGTTGAGAATTCACAGAAACAAACAATCCTCTTTTCAGACTTATGAATCAATAAAGTTAAAATAAAGTTTTAATATTCATAACACAGACAAATGTAGCCCATTTACAAAAACAAAAATTATTTTTATAACCAATACCAAATTTTGAGTCAAAGCTGCCATATGCTTCCACACTGTCAATTTAGAACGTGTAAATTTAACGGATTAATATATTTCGTAGTGGTGTCATGGATATGGTGTCCGCCTTGCGATCGGGATGTCTCGAGTTCGATCCCTACTCGGAAGCGTTCTCAAATTACACGAAGTACTGGTTCTACACAGGCTTTCGACTAAATCGAGCTGAAATAAATACGTTTAAACTAACGGATTAATGTTTTAGACGCCAAAGATTTCTTACTTTCGAATTAATTTGAAAGGTAGTGCCTTTAATCCAAAAATAGACTTTTAAATGAAATGAACACATGATTTCAGTATGACTTATCTGTTGCTGGTATCCAATAGCAACCGGCCTCGTTCCCGCAATCGTTACGAAACAGGAGCACCGTCGAAGCGAGGCATGCGTCTGCACGAGATCGATGAAACCTGTCAACTTGGCGGCCCGTGGACTGGAACCGGAAAAAAAGCGTCTATAAGAGACACATACCTGGCGTCTTTGGATGCCATGACATATAAAAAGTGTGGGTTTAGAACAAGACATTTGTATGTATTGAAAATAAAATGTGTCTATGCTACCAAACATGGCAATGTAAAACTGTATTATGTTCGAAAAGAAGCTTAACTGTGCAAAAGTTGTGTAAAAACGAAAAGCATGTTTTTCAATATTTCGTAAATTCAAACTTAAGTTGCAAGTGCGTATTATATAAAGATACGTACGACAACATACCACTAGGCTGAAATTCTGTATAAAGTAGAATTAAATCACTCAACTTTAGTACAAATTAACAATGCTAAAGATTTAAATTACTCAGTCAATATTCGTATGTTAAATTGAACTTATTCAAAATGTTCCAACAATCTCTTTTCGTACAAATGTATGCTATAGAAACACTAGACTTGCATTGATATGATTAGCCAATATCGCCACATGTTTGGAGTTGTGTGTTGAAGTAGTCCACTATCAGATTGTATAACATCCATTTTGCTCGGAACAACGAACAAATGGTGCGCGCGCGCCTTTTCTTCAATGTATTCATGCGCAGTAAATCGCCGAATCACAATCCCTTTTCAATATTTCGAACCCAATCAAACCGTCGATGCAAATTTGAAGCAAATAAGATGCGCGAAGAAAGCGCTCATCGAAATCCACGTGGAAACGGCCCAAGTTAACTGTTATACCGAAATAGTAAACTCAGATCGGATTACCAGGGGCGTAACTAGGCATACTTCTTTTCGCACGTTACGCTTACAGAGCAATAAGAAGAGCAAAAACATTAGAATAGAACCAGAATAATATTGTTAACCGGAATGAATATGTTTTATATATTCTTTAGATTTGCATGATCAAATAAATGCCTGTATAGTATAGAATACTTTATAAATGAAAGACACCTAAATACAAATTTTGTTTTGCGATTATAGTCACATTGGGTCTAGCTACGCCCCAGATTACAATAGTGTCAAGGTCTGCATGCACGTGTTTAACATGTTGCAGCTTCGGCGGACGAAACAGGCCAATCGGAATTCATCCAGATGTAAAACATACCAAACAATGAGGATGACTGATCATATTTTGCATTGTGATTATCCGAGGCCGTATTCCAGATACATCCTAATTAATATCTTATCCTTAACCTTAAAATCATCATATTTCATTAAGTTTTTATTTCACATTTAAATGGCGTTGTGCTAAGTGTTTATTAATTATTAACCTATTATTAACTGCTGTTAATTCAGTAAGTGAAAATATTTAAAACTAAACGTATGATGTTTCTAGAATACGGCCCTTATAAAGAAAGTAAAGAGACAGATTGGAGAAAAGTGTTACAAATTAAAAAACGTTGAAATTAATTTGGGTGCAATACTATTATACCTTCATGAATCATATATTAGGCCTAAACATTTTTGTTGTTGTTGTTGTGTTCTTATTCATTTAAGAAATAAAATTCGATTTTGAGTTGCCTATCTGTAAATAAACAACGAGTTTGAGTTCTGATGCGTATGATGCGTATATAAACCACGAGGACTTTAGCCCGAGTGGTTAAATATACGCGCATCAGGACAACAACTCGTTGTTTATTCACAGATAAGCAACGAAAAAGCGAAACTTATTTCGATTCTAACATGACCAGACAACATATTCTGCAATTAAAATGCGACCTATATTTATAGTTTCGGAACTACTTTTTCGAGTTGTTTATTGACGGAAATTTAGCGCGTGTCATGTTAGAATAGCTAATACGCAAATGTAATTAACACATTATTTTTTAATAAACAACGCTTACAAATAGCCGAAACTAACGTCATTCGTTCAGTTCTTAATTTTTTATTAATGAAAGCAATTTAACAATGAATTTGTATCAATGAATGACACACGTGAAATAGCGGTGACGCGCGTTTGCGAACGTAAGCGCGGGAACATGGTCGGAACACCGTAGAATGTTGTTGCAGAGTTCATTTGCCAGATCATTTGAAATGGAAATAATTTCTCCCATATTATGATTATCACGATATGATTATTGTACGGTTTTTGTTCTGATGGGCGGTTCTTGAGAACAGAGAGCGTTTGTAGATTCATTTTGATCATACTTCCAAATTAATGTTTATTAGCTAATAAACAACGCTAAATCTAACATTACTTATTAAATCGTCAACTTTTATTATGCATCAATATGTTTTGATTGTCATTAATCTGATACAGTACCAGGTAATATACGCATACAGTTAACAAACGCAAATATTTTTTGCATTAAAATGTATGACGATATACCAACAAATTTCTTCTATCGTTATTAGTGCAAATGCTGAAACAGTACCTTCAAAACAAATTATTTTGTCAGTTTCAATTATAGAAGAGCGCACCTGTCAAACAAAATGACCGGAAGTTGGAAGATACATGTGTACATGTAGTGTAGCAAAAATTTCAGAGCATTTTTGTTTTGAAAACAATCTTAATATTGTGAAAAGATTTCTGATAATATAAGTTCAATGTTAGTTTTCGTAGAATTAACAAAACAATATTAGAACAAATTGAAATGTACTCAATTTGAAGAAAATGTTCATTAATATCTTTAGGACGTATTTCAGTTTTTTATGATGAAATGATTTCATCATGAATACAGATTGTACATTACAGTACGTAATCATCACAAAAAAAATTGTACACTAAGTCATAATCACTAATAAAGATTTTACACTAAGTAATAACTACTAACAAAGATGGTACATAACTATCACTAATAAAAATCGTACACTAAGTACTCATCACGAATGTAGATACGAATTTTGTGACATACCAAAGGAACATTCCACACTAAGGTTCGGACACGGACAGATACAGGATAATTTTAATCGCTGACATGTAGATAACTCTTAGTTTTTGTTTTATTTTATTAAAAAATTTAATGACTTTCTACAACCTCTCGTATGTTTTACGATATTTATATGTCTAGCGGACAGAAAAACAAAGCAACAACAAAAATAATGTCTTAGTCCTTGTTATGATTTAATCCTACAATACCCGAACATACAATAGCTATCTCAGAGCAACATCGTACAATACCCGAACATACAATTGCTATCTCAGAGCAACATCGTACAATACCCGAACATACAATAGCTATCTCAGAGCAACATCGTACAATACCCGAACATACAATAGCTATCTCAGAGCAACATCGTACAATACCCGAACATACAATAGCTATCTCAGAGCAACATCGTACAATACCCGAACATACAATAGCTATCTCAGAGCAACATCGTACAATACCCGAACATACAATAGCTATCTCAGAGCAAACATCGTACAATACCCGAACATACAATAGCTATCTCAGAGCAACATCGTACAATACCCGAACATACAATAGCTATCTCAGAGCAACATCATACAATACCCGAACATACAATAGCTATCTCAGAGCAACATCGTACAATACCCGAACATACAATAGCTATCTCAGAGAAACATCGTACAATACCCGAACATACAATAGCTATCTCAGAGCAACATCATACAATACCCGAACATACAATAGCTATCTCAGAGCAACATCGTACAAAGCAAGTATGAAGTGTTAGTTTCTCAAAAAGATTTGTGTGACCAGACCTGCATTAAAAAATTAATAATGTCAACAAACCCCTTTATACTTCGCTTCCAATATCATATTGAATTGCGTGTCGCTAGCTGATCAAAATTTAAAAAAAAACAGCGCTGACAATGATGGTGCATAAAATATTACTTTTTACTGACACACAGTTGTACATCGCCTCTACCTTGATGGCACTGTCATAGACATAGATGATATTTGTTGATTTCGGTGTAAGATCGTATTTTATTTCACGAGTGTTCATAGAAAATGAGTGGAGCAGCAGCGAAATAAAATACGATCTTACACCGAAATCAACAAATTTTGTTTTTATTTTATGCATTTTGACAATAAATAAATAAAATTGCGCGAGATAAGCTTAAACGTCACAAGTTAGTGTCTTCATAAAAATGACGTCATAAATGATTCCAAAACTTTCACTCGTTAGTATGGTGGGAAAAAAGTGCCATATTTTGTGAGTCGTTGTCGCTAAATTATAATTTTGTTGACTTTTATCATGTGTTTCATGTAAACACATGCATGTACATACTGTACATGCATATACATTTGCCAAGGGTTGTAAACCACTACTTGTAGATCGATGCTATTTATGAAAATATGGTCCGTTTTATATTATATTTTCACTGCAGTGAAAATATAAAATCTTATATTTTCACTGCTCGAACAATGAAAATATAAAATTTTATGCCACCTATTAAATTCGATATTTCACTGAAAAGCATATAATAAAACAGATGTGGGTACAGGCTCTGAGCTAGAAGGGGCGAACATATTCAGTAATTGAAAAAAAAAGCTGCCAACAAACTTTTGGTCCCTTGTACATGAAGGGATAGATACCGGAAAGGTGCGATATCGACAGAAAGCAGCAATTTAAAGAAAATACTGGGAATGGGTTTGACTATGACAATAAATTGATTGAAAAACGCATCAAGTGGAACGAAATGCGTATGTTTGAATATTATTATGAGATTTGTGATAGAGTCCAGTTTTTGATATGCAATCACATCATATTCTCCACACATGAAAAAAGTGTTCAAATTTTTCCAAAGTCAATTTGTTACATCTTAATCTTATTTTTAATCACACTATATATGCCCGAAATGTACGGCACGGTATGGTACAGTACGGCACTGCACTGAGAGACAACGACGCAACACATTAATGTGAAACAACGACGCAACACAACCATGAGAGACAACGATGCAACACAATCATGAGATACAACGATGCAACACAATCATGAGAGACAACGATGCAATTCAACCATGAGAGACAACGACGCAACACAACCATGAGAGACAACGACGCAATACAACCATGAGAGACAACGACGCAACACAACCACGAGAGACAA
>JAPFQT010001046.1:0-20639 GCA_027627225.1 Congeria kusceri | reverse complement strand
AGTAGAAGATGAATGAAGATTTTGATTTTTTTTGGATAGCACTGAGAATGTATTTTTATGAGTGCACTTCATCATTCGATACTAGTGCGTGTAATAACAAAATAGTGTTACTTTAATAAGGTTTTCGATACTTAATTGATTTCATAATACACAGGAACATACCAACACAGTTTGCACCACCGTTTTTGAAGCCAGTCTTGCAGCCACATTGGTACGAGCCGGGGTTGTTGGTGCACACCGTATTAGTGCCCGGGCATTTGTTTGCATCCGCGCACTCGTCCTGATCGACGTCGCACTTGTTGCCGCTCCAGCCCTGATTGCATACACATCCTGTCACGCTGTCGCACCTCTCGGCTCCCACACCACAGTTGCACTCGTTAACGCAGTTGTCGCCGTAGTGGAAGGCGTCACAAACTGTAATCAAACGATTTTCAACAGTAAGCAAAGGAAGACACTGACTGCGTAATTACTGTGGGTTAAACTACGTTATCAAGAGATAATATACATATTCAAATCGAAATCCAAGAACGTGTATGTTAGTTATTCGCTTACTAAGCAAACACTGATGTCATAAAATCAAGCTACAATAACTATGTATCTCTTTACAGTACTGAATATACGTACGGCTTTCAATAAGTATATTAACAGTATATCATACATTATATGTATGCCCTTGTGTATAACGCAAAAGTTAAGTGGCAGAACAAACCATTGAACAATGAGTCGGATATAAAATACATGCAATTGATATTGTCTGTTTTGCCACACAAAACTTACATGAAATCATAAAATAAGAACACTTAATTTAAAGGAAACTTTAAAATGGTATATTAGTACATACCGTCGCACGTGCGTTTGTCATTTGCGAGTTTGAAGCCCGTTTTGCATTTACATTGGTAGCCACCTTTCGTGTTTTCACACGTCTGAGTGCATTGGTTCGTCGAATCGCTTTGACACTCGTCAATATCTGTAAAATACGTACACATGATCGTAAATGTATGGAGGCGGCCAATAGTTACTTTATGCTTTTAACGTGAGTTATTTAATTATTGGGAAACATGCTAATTACGTTTTTACTTTGAATGCATAGTTATTCTAGAAACTCCGTATGCAGAGAACAATTATCTTTAAAGTTATATATTTTATATCATTTCAACGGTACTTTTTGCTAAACATTTGTTATTAGAAAGTTATATGTGAATCTTACAATTAAAAGGAATTAACTCTGCGGTTTTAAGGCACAAACATAACTGAAGTGGTGCTTATCTTTGAGTAAGTCTTATTTTAATTATAATCATGTCACTGCAGTTGGTACCTATGCAAGTTTTTTTGTCAGCGCCGAGCTTGTACCCGTTGTTACAGAGGCACTGGTAGGACTTAGTTTGAAGGTCCGCTCTACAAATGTCCGAACAACCGTTATCTGGGAACTCTTTCTTGCACACGTCATCCGCTGCAACACACGGTCATAAAATGTAATACGACTACACAACTTTTAACCCCTTTCAAAATGCTATACATAGACAATTTCAAACAAGGTAAATAACACAATAAACATTGGTAGGAGATAAACCTTTATGAACATCCTCTGGGCCTTTATTTGAGGCAAGTGGGCTATTGCCTATACAACACAGTACAAAACACAACACGACAAAAACATAAAATGATTAAAACTGATGTCACCGCCATGGAAAGATCATTGAAAAACATTGGGGCTTTAAAATCGGTTATTCCAGTTTTTACCATGTTCATGTTTTGTGTTGTGCGTATTGTGCCGTACTGTACTGGCAATTCACTTAAATAAAAGATCATTGGACTTTCATTTGTGTATAAAAATTTAGTGTGTTATTAAATATTAAACTACATCACACATTTAAAATCAGCCTTAATTTAAAATACGTCAAAATGCAACATTAATATGCAAATCTGCAATTGTAACAAAACATTCGTGTAAGTGTATTTGGTACCAGTTAGTTGTTACCTAAAACGCATTTCTTTCTGTCGTCCTCAAGTTCGAATCCGAAGTAACAGGCGCAGCTGAACCGACCGACGCCGTTCAAACACATATGCTGGCAATCAGATACCCCCGCGGCACACTCGTCAAAATCTGAAATTTAGCAAGCAATGCATGTCTCTGTCATTTATTACAATCCGAGCTGTTGAAGAACGACTATAAGGCGACCACCACGTGCAATGCATTTCTCTGTCATTTATTACAATCAGATATGTTAAACATCTACTTTAAGGCGGCCTCCACGTGCAATCCATTTCACTGTCATTTATTACAATGAGAGATGTTAAAGAACGACTAAAAGACGGCCTCCGCGTGCAATTCATTTTTCTGTCATTTGTCACATTCAGTGATGTTGAAGAACAACTATAAGGCGGCATCCAAGTCCAATGCGCTTCCGTGTCAATTAAAAAATCACAGTTGCTAAAAGAACTATGATTATGGACCTTTACGAAAAACGGAGTAATAATGTTGAATTTGAATACCGGATTAAAAAGGAGCGTTCGTTTGTTATGATCACTGTCAAGAAAGATACATGTCTGACATAATTACTGAGTCAAACTCTTGTTGAGCGTTTTTGCTCTCTTATCCATCGTAGTATTATTTAAAACATACTTGACAGCTAATACTATGGCAACCAAGACATTGTATACTAATCGTACTAGTGAGATATCTGATTAAAGCGAAGTCTCTTGTACCCCTAGTAAAGCAATAAGACGATTCAGTATCTTTCACATTTCATTCACATGACGAACCGTTGCTTTACAAAGTTTAATAGAATCATAAGACGATTCGTTCCCTTACACATTTCAAAAGAATGATATGACGAATCGTTGCCTAACACATTCTTTTAAATTGATATGGACACTTATTGACCTACACATTTCATTAGAATAATATGACGATACCTTGCCTGACACATTTCATAAGAATGATATGACGAATCGTTGCTTAACACACTCCTTTAAATTGATATGACCAATTATTGACCTACACATTTCATCAGAATGGTATGACAAATCGTTGCCTTACACATTATTTTAAATTGATATGAACAATTATTGCCCTACACATTTCATTAGAATGATATGACGATACGTTGCCTTACACATTTCATAAGAATTATATGACGATTCGTTGCTTTACAAAGTTTAATAGAATCATAAGACGATTCGTTGTCTAACACATTTCATAAGAATGATATGACGAATCGTTGCCTAACACATTCCTTTAACTTGATACGACCAATTATTGCCTTACACATTTCATTAGAATGATATGACGATTCGTTGCCTTACACATTTCATAAGAATGATAGGACGAATCGTTGCCTAACACATTCCTTTAAATTGATACGACCAATTATTGCCTTACATATTTGATTAGAATGATATGACGAATCGTTGCCTTACATATTTCATAAGAATGATATGACGAATCGTTGCCTAACACATTCCTTTAAATTGATATGACCAGTTATTGCCTTCACATTTCGTTAGAATGATATGACGAATCGTTGCCTCACATATTTCATAAGAATGATATGACGAATCGTTGCCTAACACATTCCTTTAAATTGATATGACCAATTATTGCCTTACACATTTCATTAGAATGATATCACGATACATTGCCTTACACATTTCATACGAATGATATGACGAATCTTTGCCTAACACATTCCTTTAAATTGATATGACCAATTATTGCCTTCACATTTCGTTAGAATGATATGACGATACCTTGCCTTACACATTTCATAAGAATGATATGACGAATCGTTGCCGAACACATTCTTTTAAATTGATATGACCAATTATTGCCTTACACATTTTATTAGAATGATATGACGATACCTTGCCTGACACATTTCATAAGAATGATATGACGAATCGTTGCTTAACACATTCCTTTAAATTGATATGACCAATTATTGACCTACACATTTCATCAGAATGGTATGACGAATCGTTGCATTACACATTCCTTTAAATTGATATGAACAATTATTGCCTTACACATTTCATTAGAATGATATGACGATACGTTGCCTTACACATTTCATAAGAATGATATGACGATTCGTTGCTTTACAAAGTTTAATAGAATCATAAGACGATTCGTTGTCTAACACATTTCATAAGAATGATATGACGAATCGTTGCCTAACACATTCCTTTATATTGATATGACCAATTATTGCCTTACACATTTCATTAGAATGATATCACGATACATTGCCTTACACATTTCATACGAATGATATGACGAATCTTTGCCTAACACATTCCTTTAAATTGATATGACCAATTATTGCCTTACACATTTCGTTAGAATGATATGACGATACCTTGCCTTACACATTTCATAAGAATGATATGACGAATCGTTGCCGAACACATTCTTTTAAATTGATATGACCAATTATTGCCTTACACATTTTATTAGAATGATATGACGATACCTTGCCTGACACATTTCATAAGAATGATATGACGAATCGTTGCTTAACACATTCCTTTAAATTGATATGACCAATTATTGACCTACACATTTCATCAGAATGGTATGACGAATCGTTGCCTTACACATTCCTTTAAATTGATATGAACAATTATTGCCTTACACATTTCATTAGAATGATATGACGATACGTTGCCTTACACATTTCATAAGAATGATATGACGATTCGTTGCTTTACAAAGTTTAATAGAATCATAAGACGATTCGTTGTCTAACACATTTCATAAGAATGATATGACGAATCGTTGCATAACACATTCCGTTAAATTGAGATGACCAATTATTGCCTTACACATTTCATTAGAATGATATGACGATACCTTGCCTTACAAATTGCGTATTTAGTGTCGGACTTAACAAAGATCGCACATCTATAGTAAACCTCTAACCTGTAATACTTTTCAACAGTCGCCTCTGTCATGTTAGAAGACCTACTTCTCTTATTATGCATCGAACCTTCTAGAACTCGTTACCTTTGCACTGTGTTGGGTTGGTCGCGTTAACGACGTAACCCTCTCTACAGGAACAGGAGAAGCCACCGACAGTGTTGTTACAATTCTGAGCGCACGTGTTCAGCTCCAGTTTGTCGCATTCGTTGATGTCTAAATATACAAACAGCGGCGAGTGTTTAACACAGTTTAAGCGTTTTATTTTCTTTATAACTGTGCATCATATAAGACATATGTTTTCGTTCAAGTATACGATTAAACATTGGCATTACATGCATTTTTTTTTTTTTTTTTTTTGCTTGTGATGATATTAAACAACAGGTCACTCACTGTGTAACTCATTAAATGTTTAAAACGAATCAAACATAAACCTAACATTTATTGCAAAATAGCCAATACACGTTGGTCTTTATCCGATATATACAATAAACATATTACTGGACGCTGCAATATTAACTAAGTTACCAAATATAAAGCTTATTTTTAGAATATTTACTTTCTATTATTCGGATAAAAAAGATGATACATTTTATGATCGTTAATGTTTTTCTAATATATTTTCCAAGAGCGACTACACTCCATACACATTTTTCGTTACGTGTCCCTTACCTACGCAGGTGCCCTTTTCCTCCTCAAATCCTGCTCGACAAATGCATGCATAAGAACCAATAGTGTTTGTGCACACTTTGTTAGCGTCCCCACATTTATTCGGTGTGTCGCACTCGTTTATGTCCGTGGCACAGTTGGTTCCATTCCAGCCTTGCTTGCAGACACATCCGCGCACAGTGTCGCAGCGATCGGAACCAGCCCCGCACTGACAGGTTTTAGAGCACTGAGTGCCATAATTGGGGAATGGGCAAACTGGAGTAAATTTGAATTACAGACTAGTTTTACTGAATAAAACACAGATGTAATATGGTCAAAAAGAAATATCAATATTGTATATATCATCTACAAATCCAAAAGCAAAATTAAAATGTATTTTGTTGCTAGCACCATGTAGTTTGCGTTCTTACGCTAATGTACCATATATTAAGTATTTGCATACCTCAACAAAAGTCAGAAAGAACAAAACCTAAATTTCATTCCGTTTTTTATGCTAACACCGTGCATATTTTGAGAAAAGTATATTCATGACTGCAATACATAATAATACTAATACGGCATATATCACACACAGTGGCACACTCTCGATTTCATTTGTAGTTTTTGCTCAAATATTCAAAACAGGGAAACAAGCTGAGTGGCAGATTCTGGATTTGATTTGTATATTTTTGCTTACATTTTTAAAACAGCGACATAAAAACGTCAATTCCATATCACTTTATCTCATTTACCTTCGCACGTGATTTTGTCGACTCCAAGTTTGTATCCATCGTAGCAGCCACATTGAAAACTTCCCTCAATGTTGGTGCAATTTTGCGAGCAAGTCTTAGCGACCGTGCACTCATCAATATCTGCAACATAACGCATACAACACTGTCAAATCGAGCAACAGTTCATTGGAAAACCAGTGTATGTTATCAGGTTGAACTGCATGTTACCAGCCCCTCTTCAAGAAAATTCTGGAAAATCAAGATAATCAGCACTCAATTAATCCAACATGACTTTCAGGTCGATTTTCAATTAATACCATACGGCTATGGTCAATTTGTTAAACGTTTTCTAAGTCTGTTGCAAAATAAGAATTTATAAGCTGTTGACAGTGTATTTTATATTTCTAAGTTAATTTGCATTTACTCTGTTTCACTGCAACCAAAAGCGTGTACAGTAATGACCTTTGTTGATATTCATGTTATCTGACTAACCGGTGTGCCTGGGGTGTTATTGAATACATTGAATATGCAGCTTCTTTGATAAAATATGTTACAATTGTTTTTGAAAGTTTTCATCCTTCGTTTAGAGATTCCATGGATTATCAGATTATTTCTTCGCACTGTTGACCCCTAAATCAGATGACGCCGTTTTACCTTGACACGTCGTGCTGGTATCGTTTAGCTTGTAGCCAGCTTTGCAGAAACACTTAGCGGTGCCGTTTTCATGAACACAACCTCCAGTACCCTTACATTTGTCTTTACAAACGTCAGGTGGGGTATCTAGTAAAACGACACACAATTGTAATTCGCTTTATTTAACGTCAATGCATTCCGTTAAGTAAGCCGATATGAATATTTAAAAAAAAAACAAAAATTCATGTATCTTACTTTAACTATTTTAATTAGTAAAAATATTGAAAAGTCATTGACATTGAATATTCGACATATTTCATGAAATCTTCTTATTAGAGTGCATAAAAACTAACGGGTTTGTTTCAAACGTTTACCAGCTAACCTTGCACGCATGTTTTGTTCGTTGGATTGTAGGTGTAGCCGGCGTAGCACGAGCAGGAGATGGACCCAGGAATGTTCGTGCATATCTGGTCACAGCCGCTCGTTGACTCCTCGCACTCGTTGATATCTGCGGAACAAGAGGCGACGGAATATTCGTGTAATATGGAACACAAAAACCTAGTTGACATGACGATTAGATTAATAAAGTGCAGACACTGGTAAACTCTAATTAAAAACACTTTGAAGTGACGGGATATCTGTACTGTATTGACAAAGTGTAACAGAACCAACAAAAATGTATTTGATTTAATAATTAACTGAATAAAGGGCAACCACTGGGAAACTATACATGTAACTTTGAACTGACGGATATTCTTACAGTATTGAACCAATAGTTACAGACAAGAAGAAACTTATACTTGACATGATGATTACATAAATTAAGTGTTACCACTGGGAAAATTAAACAAGCTATACAAACTGTGCTAAAATAATGTATTTAGTCAAGAAGCCTAATTAAGTGCAACCGTTGGGCAAATTCTACAAGCTATACAAACTATGCAAGAGTATTATATTTAGTCAAGAAGCCTAAGATGCAAAGAATTGTTAGTTACTACAATGATGGTTGGGCTCTTTTATAGCGAAAACAGCTGTTTGAATAGTTTACCAGCATTATCAGAATTTAGTTTTTAACATTACACAGTTACACATTGAACGCCACTTAAAGGAGAATTGGTTTTGACTAAATAAAATGGTGACATGTGAGTAGAATATGCAGATGTTTCGTTGCTGGGATAATTTAATTAGTTAAGATGTGAAACAACAATACTGAACTGACGTTCTTCATTCTAGTGTCGTTGGCCATTTGAGTCGCATGAGACGCATATGAACTGTCTGGGCATCTAAATCTCCGTCATATTAAATACTTTTTTGAGCAACATGAATGCAAACACGTGTCATATATTGTTGACACAGACATAATACTAGAACTAAACATACCGTTGCACATGGTTTTATTGGTTGACGACAAACGGAATCCAGAAGTACAAACACACGAAAAACTTCCCTCTGTGTTGACGCATGTAGCATTGGCACCACAAGGTTTAGGTTTGCTCGCACATTCGTCGATATCTACAACGACACATGAATAATTATCAATAGTACCTTCACCTGTCATTATATCTGGATATCCATATATGTATTTTGGTGACTATACATTCTAAACCAAATAACGACGGGTAGTATAGATTTGAACACCTTTCTGTCTACATTTAAAATGGTTATTGAAAATAACAAATGTATTGATGCAATAATAAGACAGTCTCTATTAGCTGTTAACTTATCTTATCCATGCGGTCCAATTTCACTGTAACATACCCTCGCACTTATTATTTTTTTCTTCAAACCCCGTGGGACACGGCGTGCACGTGTAAGCCGTAAAGGAAGAATTCGCTTTGTGTTGGTCTGCGTCTCTGTCCGTGCAGTTGCGTCCAATTGAACAAGGGTTTTCTGCGCATGCGTTGAAATCCAATTGGCAATCGTCACCTGCAATAATAATAATTGTTATTGCAATAATAATAATTGTCATTGTAATTCTATAAATGATACAATACGATAAGGAACATTCCGACTTGCCAAGGATTTTCTATTTTCTTGCCAAGTAATAATAATTGTTATTGCAATAATAATAATTGTCATGTAATTTTATAAATGATACAATACGATAAGGAACATTCTGACTTGCACACTATTTTCTGCATTATTTGAAGTACATTGTATTTGATAGTACCAACGTTTATCTTGTATTCTAACACGGCACGCGGCTAGTTTGTCATAGATAAACAAGTAATTAACCATGGGTTATTCATCAACAAATTATGGGCGGAGCCTAATGTTTTGAAAATAGTTCCGAAAGTTCGAAGAAATTGTTCCATAAAATGCACGTGCTTAAACGCGCGATAGCAAAATAATGAAAAACAAATAATTTTTGCGTTCTGTAGCGCAATTAAACCACACGTGTACTACATATTTTATATTTACGTTCACAAAAACAGGCTTATGTTTAGTTCATATACGTTTAGATGGCGCTAGTGTGCATAATAGTTTTTACTGTGTATATCAACAAGTATTACATCACATTGATTCTTTTATTGTTATCAATGAAGCTGATGTCATTCGCTCTATGTTTATCAATGAAGCTGACTTTAAATTAAATTATTATGATTTATTAAAGTCACTGTAACGCACATTTGAATTTATTATACCTCACTTCTCTATATAATGCATATAAACTGCAGCGGGAAACAATTTGATATGTTGCCCGGCAATGTCGCCCGCTACCGCTATGTCGACCGGTACGCAAATAATACGGGATTGTTCGGTATAATAAAATAAATATTGACTTCCTTGAGGGTGGCAGTGCGTCTCGTCAACCCTCGACACACACTGTCGACCTCGGCTAAAACGTCGGTCGACAATGTTGCCTCGGGTTGACAAGACGCACTGTCACCCCCAAGGAAGTCAATATTTATATAGTACTTCGCGGAGAAATGGGCGGATAATAGATAAATATAGTTCTCATTCTTAAACTTTAAAAGACACGCGCATTATATATATGATGGTGTTAAAATAAAATAATTGACCGGTAAGTGTTGGTTATTACGGTAATAATCAACGGTTTGTCGTACCGATGATTTTAATCAAATAATCCGGGCTATCGCCCTCGTGGCTGAAATCCTACGCATCGTAACTCCAAATGTTGATTATTATCGCAATAACCATCGCTAACCCGTCAATTATTTCTTGATTATATCATTGACGTACGCAATTTGTAAAATAATAAACTTCAGGCAACATTATCAATTTTAAGCTCGGTCCAGTAATTTCCGCATTTTTTGACATGTATATTTTTTTTTAACTTTTGCCACATGAACCTTGTGTAATAAAAAGACACAATAAGTAACATAATGCGCCAATTCTAGCAAAATATACGCAGACTATTAAGCTCTGACCTGTCCAGTACGACTCGCATATGCACGTGGCTATTTTGTAGTTGGCGTTGCCCTGGTCTTCCCTCAGCAAGCTCGTATTGCACGTGCCATGACCGCTGCACAAGGGACACACCACGAGGACGAATTCCAGCATGGGCGCGCTCACATTCTTGTTGTCAATAACAGTAACACTGAAATGTTAAATGACGTGTACAAAGCTTACGCACTGCTATACAAAATGTAAATGATCAAGTTTTGATGTAAAAGATGCAAATCTACAAGAATTGTGTTTGCATTTAAAAGTGAAGACAAATTAAATGAGTCCATACATTCAAACCACATATTCGTCACATGATTGTTTAACAAAAATGTATGAATGAAGATGGAAATCATATAACTATACCGGCGACTACAAAAACACAATCGTTTACCAAGAACATGTATAACTACAAAAAAATTTCTTTTCAAACCTATGTTGCACAATATCTGTTCTAAGACAGAAACATTGCTCAACGGCAAAGGAAAGGCGATACACATGGTAGCACTGTTTTCAATACCAACCTCAAATTCTTGGGGGTCGTGTCTGTCACCGTCAACGTGATATTTACGGATTTGTCCGCTTGTTCCCCAAGCTTGGCACCAGAGTCCCCCAACACAGAGAAATTTAATGTGTCCCCATCATCTGCCCCTTTCACTGTGATGGTCTTTGCTTCGTTGACTTTTAGTATCAAATAGTTCTGGTTTTCAAACAACTCTGCCCCGTTCACCACAGTTATATTTGGAATCTGGTTGCCTGTAATGGTACAGTAGGTTTTTCTAGCTTTTGCCAATGAGAAGCTATTGTAAATTGGCATTCACGGTTAAACAAGTGTCAAATGGAAATGATTTGTTTTATCACTTTTAAATTGTATAGTGTTAAGCAGTTGCTTTAAGAATTTTTAGTATTGAATTATGAGTTAAGTAGAATACGCATTGATTGTTCCAAATCGATAAAATATTGGAACAAGCATGTGCTTTAGTTTAATAACAAAGTTGCATTAAACTAGTAATATTCAACGAAATCGTTGAGACCTAGTACTAGTTAAATACTTCATGATAAAATAAATAGACATTTCATTGTGTTTGCATTGTATTAAGTATTTTTACGCCATTATTCCACATCTAGTTATTCTATGGATTGATACGTACTTGCTTCCTTATTGGTCAGTTGAGCCTGCGTTTCAGTCCTTCCGGTCTCCATAGCGAGTTTTTCGTTTCCAGTGAAGACCAAATCAAAGACGCACTGTAGGTTACCATTGCACTTCTGCTCCGCTTCCGCTCGCAAGGTGGCGTTGGCTTCCTCCAGAAATTTCGGGGTGAAGTTCGCCTGTATGAAATCAGCGTGGGAAAAGCCGTCGCCGTACTTGAAGATGGACTCTTGTGTGGTAGTCATCCCTGCAGTTAAATAATTGCTTATTGCATTACATTTCATTGCATTTCATAGCATTACTTTACATTACATTACACTGCACCACCCACACTACATTAAATTCCGCGCACTACCTTAAAATACATTACATTAAGTATAAAAACAATCAGCAAAATGGATCAGAATTATGTACAAAAATAAGCATTCAGCCAATCTAATGATCCTATGGTTCATCGTCAGTCAAACTAGCATAAAGTATTGAATTTGTTTCATTCCATCATTTATATGACGCCACATAACAACAGCTGTCAGAGGACTATTTCGAAATTTTTCAGTTGGTACATATTTTGGATAGTGAAACGGGCATAAATTTGTTAAAATACAATATGTTTAAGTGAAGCCTTGTATAATTTATAAATTTTTGAAACAAAAACTTTAATAAAAAAGTCTATGTATAAAGTGGGCTAACTCTGTCAAAATACACAACAGAGTTATGGGTAATGTTGCCCCTGATACTAGAGTTGATGACAAAGGTTAGTTCCAAGTTTCAAGTGAATAACTTCTGTAGTTTTGAAGTAACAAAACTTTTGAATATAAACTTTAATCAGAAAATATATGTGAAAAAGGGGCATAACTCTGTCAAAATACAAAACATAGTTATAGGCAACGTTGCCCCTGATACTAGAGTTGATGACAAAGATTAGTTCCAAGTTTCAAGTGAATAACTTATGTAGTTTTGAAGTTACAAAACTGTTGAATATAAACTTTAAACAGAAAATCTAAGTGAAAATGGGGCATAACTCTGTCAAAATACAAAATAGAGTTAGGGGTAATATTGCCCCTGGTACTAGAGTTGATGATAAAGGTTATTTCCAGGTTTCAAGTGAATAACTTATGTAGTTTTGAAGTTACAAAACTTTTGAATATAAACTTTAACCAGAAAATCTATGTAAAAAAAGGGCATAACTCTGTCAAAATACAAAACAGAGTTATACGGAATGTTGCCCTTGATACTGGAGTTGATGATATAGGTTAGTTCCAAGTTTCAAGTGAATAACTTATGTAGTTTTGAAGTTACAAACCTTTTGAATTTAAACTTTATCCAGAAAATCTAGGTGAAAAAGGAGCATAACTCTGTCAAAATACAAAACAGAGTTATGGGAAATGTTGGCCCTGACACTGAAGTTGATGACAAAGGTACATTCCAAGTTTCAAGCGAATAACTTATGTAGTTTTGAAGTTACACGACTTTTGAATAAACACTTTAACCAAATTCAGATGCGGACGCCGACGCCAGAGGTAATAGGAAAGCTCACCTATTCTTCAAATAGTCGAGCTAAAAATGAAAGGTTATTGAAGGAACACATGGATACACGTGGATGTTCATTCTTAGTATAGCTCGAGCACATTAACCTGACACTTGTGAACTCTTATAAGCATAAATTACGCGCTCAAATTGTTTCCGATTTTTATACTCGGTTTTGTTCGTGCACGTGTTTCACGTGTTTAATGATACCATAACAGTATTTTCAATACTTTTTCATCGATTTAACTTGGTTCCAGTACGGAAACTAATATATTCATCGTAAGGAGTTTTTAAATAGATTCATCAATTAAGGTCAGCATCAGGGGAATGTTTTCGAGCTATAGACGTACAACATTGCACTATTTCCATTGCAATGATCATACTTACATGTACTGCCGAATTTTTCGAAAACTTCTCGTTCAGTGGGACTAGACAATGATGTGCTTTGATCCCGTGGTTTGAAATCATCCTTATCATTGTCATTGTAGTTGCCTAGCAACCCAACGGCGTTCTTGTTTTTCAAGGCATTTGGCATCGCGATGGCCATTTGAAGAAGCCCCGGCCCCTCCGTGACATTGAAGGTTACACCTTAAATAATAAAATGTATATATTTGTATGATTCATACTTGAGTGAGATCATAGTTAAAAAAACAATGATATTGAATATATATAAAATGTTCTTAATTTTCAAACACTTTCATCAAACTAATACATTTGTAGTTTTTATAACAAGAAGACAACATCTTTCTTCAAATTGAATTTTTTGTGTTTATATATGTGCCTTTAAGTTGTACCTTTACATTTTGAGAAATCACGGTAGGATATAAAGGTTAAAAACAGCTGCCTTTAAACCAAGCACGAACCTGCGTCAACGAAAATTGCCGAAATGGTTTTCTCAGACTTGTCCCTCGCTACTGTCAGTCCAGTGATCGCTTTAATGTTCATATCCGTCGCGTTGTTGTAAAAGTCGGATGTGTAGTCCACCCAATTTCTTTTATTCGTGCCCACAAACAGCTGCGCCCTATTTCCGGCCTCGTTCAGTTCCACTTGCATCCAAACCCCATCGCCCTGTATCGCGAAGCCAGAGAACACGGTAGCGTCGGAGAGATCCCCCGTAGCTTTCTTGGCCCTCTGCGTTCGGCACTGGATTTCGAGGTTAGCGTTTTCATTGGTAATTTTCAACATCACGTATTCGCCGTGGCCGTTAAACGTGTAGTTGGCGCCGTCTAACGTGTTAAAATGGGGATCGCCGGATCCTCGGCCTTGCAAAGACAATTAACAGTATGTAATACCTTGATTTAGAAACAGATTTCGCACTTGAACTTAAAAATGGGTTTTCCAATGTTAAAAAATGAAGCCATACGAAATACGCTAAAATAAGATTCTAATTTTATATTTGGGAACGTCTTCTCATGTTACGTAGACGCTTTGTTTTGGTGTTATTAAATAGGCGTTCATACCAATCATTATATTCTCATATAGCACTTTGAAAAAAAAATTAATCTCTAAAAATAATCATCCTTTTATAAATAGCGGAATGCTCCTTCGACAACACATCCGTATATTGTCAGGTCTCAATTTAAACCTATATTAGTATACCGTTAACTATACATTTCACAATAAAACTCCGTAATCCCATTGTATAAGCCCTTATGCAAAATCACTAGATCAAATACTTATTCAAGAAAACTAGCCGTAAATGAACAAAATACATAGTAAAAATAGCATATGTCGACCAAAATAAATTTCAGAGTGATGGTTATTGTTATACACAATCACATCATCATACACAGTATGAACGGTGTATAGTGCAAAAGCATTGACCTGATCCTACTGACCACTATTTAAATAAATGTTCCGTTTAATATGTATCTATTTTTAGAGCCGACCCGTTCCGTAAATAGATTCACGAAAGTTCACGTGGCTCACTACTGATCTGATGTAGTAATAATTGATTTAAGGTATTAAACTAAGCGAGGGTATATCGATCAGCTCTACTTGACGCAGAAAGTAACGTCGAAGAAAGTTAGCTTTGTATTGCATAACTTTTACAAGTAGGTTTGTAGTTCGAAACTCAATCAATTTATAAAATGGTATTTGATTTTGCTGCATTTTCATCACTTTGTTCATGTTCTTAGTAAATATTGTATTACCAATCAATAAAACATATGAAAATAGCAAACACAATATCCAATATAATAATGTCGATATTACTTCTGCCCATGCCATTTCATTGTCAAGGAAAGAAGAACTATTTGTCTTTCACGAGTCTGTCGATCAGTATTGTTTTGAAAGCCAAAACTGAAATAAGATTTGTAGATCTAAATGAATTCATCTAAAAAAACAACAACATAACTTCCATGATATTCTCGTGCACTGTATTGTAAATTTCGACTAAAACCATGTTGATGTAAAAGGCTTACCCCGAGATTTGAACCTTAGTCGATTGGTTGATAGGTAGACACGCATACCACACACCATCTCTCCTTGCTTAAAGCTAGCGGTAACTAATACTATAGACAGTCGTATGTGTATGCGAATCTAAAATAAATTGTACGAACATCTACGAACAAAAACGAACTTCGAAACATAATTTTGACTTCGTATTCAGCTCATTAATATTCTTGCATAAAGGTTATGATCAGAAAAATATTTTTGCACTATAGGTCAAATAATTATCAAGGAAACGGATCCTTTACAAATAAAATAACCAAAAAGTCACCACCACTTAAGTGACAACAAACGCTCTTGTCTATTTTATTTTTATAAATCCGACGAGCTAAAACAAGGCGTTTTTTTTAAATAACACAACCGAATACCGTACTCCAATGGTATGAACACCTACCCTGAAGGGAGAACGGGAATATCGAGTAACAGCGTGATACGAGAGGCCGAACTTCCCAGTACAGATTGCAGAGGTCTGTATTCTCACAGCATACTGTCCTGTAGTGAAGGTCCTCAAGCTGATGACTGCGAGAATCGATCAACGGATTGACAGAAGCAAAAGTTCCGGCCTCTTGCCCAAAACCGATAAAAAACCGTCTGTTGACGTCATAGGCGCAAGACTGAAATATATTGAGAAACATGACGTCATTGGCACATGACTGAAATGTATTGAGAAAGCTTGACGTCATATGCGCATGACTGTAATGTTTTCAGAAAGCTTGACGTCATAGGCGCATGACTTTAATATATTGAGTAAGCTTGACGTCATAGGCGAATGACTGAAATGTATTGAGAAATCTTGACGTCATAGGCGAATGACTGAAATGTTTTGAGAAATCTTGACGTCATAGGCGCATGACTGAAATGTGTTTCAAAAACTTTACGTCATAGGCGTTTGACTAAATCAGAATCAGAAAGCTTGTAATTCAATATATATTTATACTCTTCGCGAATGGGTCGGATGGCATATAAAATTGATTACGAACTTTAGACGTTACTTGAAGACCGCAAGAATGATCGTATTGCCTCCATGCAGAGATACTCTATACTGTATACATTCCGAGTGGCAAAATATTTGGGGGGGGGGGGGGCAAAATATAATTTTCTTCAACAGTAAACGCGTTATGACAGAAACAAAAAAGAAAATATTTGGGGGCTGAAATTATGTTGTTAGTGAATCCTTAAATAGTCATTGTCACTGTGTAAAAATTGTATTCCCTGACACAGAAATTTCCAAAAGATAAATGCCCCCAATGCTGGACATTATAACAGCAATAACATCACTAACATAAAAACACAAAATAAACCGTACTTTTCCATAGGACTCTGAACGCCGTCTAGGCTCCATGGGTACGTGGATGACGTTATTGGAGTACAAAGTGTTGTCCCACAAACTGAAACTCCGGTCCCACCATAGCCAATCCAAGAAGCAAGGACACTCAGGCATCGACTCCGCCTTGCTCTTATACAAGGAGGCTTTGGAAATCTCTTTCTTGTGCCAGAGTTTACACGTAAGTCGATTGTCTTCTTCCAGATTTGTGCTGCTTGTGTAATCGAAACTGACGGCACCTGTGCATTGTCCTGAAAGAAACATCATTCAATGTACAATTTGTCCGCAACTGTGCATTCATCAAAAGTATTATCCTGTGCATAATCGTAGATGTTATCATTGCTATCTTCATCAGCATCAGCAGCAGCATCAACACCATCATCATCAGAACAACCATCTTTACCATCATCATCATTATTCAAATTATGTGTACAATAACAACAAGTTCATTAACACTTATTAACAATTATCGTAATCCCGAGTGTGAAGTAGTTTAGTATATTTACATAAACTACCTATGGAAATATATATAAACAGCAGTGTACCGTTATAAACTAGATTTTTGTCGGCCTCACGTAAAAAGCTTCCGTCGGCTGTGTCGTCAAGGCCCACGTAATTTCCATCTGTTATATAACCAATGAATGGTGAGCCAAACGAATCTTTCATTCCGCCATCTTTGTATGAATTAAATGAGTACGAATGCGTGCCGTCTGATGTAAAGACGACTTGGAAGGTAACATTCTGAAAATTAAAAAGGCAATGCAATGAATGAAATTACTAGTCCCATTAATATTTAACTCATTTTGAGACTTTATTTTCAATACTAACCAATGATTCTCATATTACCATGAATATCACTATTGAATACTGGTATTAAAGCGTTAATATTTATACACTCAGAGAAAATGTCGCAAGGTCTCTTATTAATTTATTAAACGTTATTTTTTTGTTGTTGCTGTCGGTATCGCAGATTTAATGTGCGTGCGTGTGTTTCTTGACAGCTGAAATCGTCCAGGTAAACGAAAGAACAATTTTATAAAAGACAAAAGAATGAAATTCAGCAGAAACTCACATCAGCGAGTGCTCCGAATTTCCCCACTGCATCCCATGTGACCTTCAACGCATAGATGGGCTCGAAATCTGCCTTGCCATAGCTGTCTTTAATAAAGCGCTTCACTTTTCCGCTCACATATGCGTTGCTTATTTTTGTAAAGTCATAGGACTGGTAGAACAACTGATCGCTTTCCACCAACAGATCTGCGAAATACGGCGCAATGCAAAAGGCGCGTTTAAAGTCACTGCTGTACCCCCGACCAAATCTTGGGGGGAAAAAGCCCGAAAATGGACTCGCAAAACAAATAAGGCCGTTCGGGCAAATCTACAAAAAAAATTGCAGTGAAGTATTGGGTGATTTAAATTTAAACTAAAATTAAATTTTTTAATTTCAGACGCATTTGTATACGGTTCCTATAGGAATTTAAGAATATTAATTGAATTAAACAATATCTTTAACATTCGTATGTTTTTATTCTTGCGCATTAGTTTTGAAGAAATAAAGGCAATCGGTTTATGTTTTTACTCTATCGCAGTAGTGTTGAAAAATAAAGGCAATCGATTTATGTTTTTACTCCAGAGCAATGAGTTTTGAAAAATAGCGGCAATCGGTTTAAGTTTTTACTCCTGAAACAGTAGTTTTGAGAAACACTGAGTTGTATTTCCTAATAAACGATGTGCATTTTATTACATTTGAGACCTATCGTGGAAAAAACGGGCTTAATGCTTTTATGGTATTTTCTGTTTTAGGGAAGTCGCTTCGTAACATAAATCCAACGTAGGCGAAAAAAGCCGTCCTGGATCCGGGACGACACTTTAAGCACATGCATTAAGCCCGGTTTTCCCACGACATGCACTATTGTGTAAATTTCAGCTGTTGCATCGGAGTACCAACCAAAGTCGAATGATGCGCAATTTTCTTAACCTCACACTCATTATTTTGGGGCAGGGTGTATCACGAAGGTTTTCACAATAGAAAACACATACGTATATTTTTCTGTATCTCGCTTCGAGGAATGGTACCCGGAATCCCAGATCGATAAGCACCTCGCACATGTCGTCTGATGCGATGGAGGTCTGGTCCCCGGATGTTCTGCCATACGCCATCATGACAGATGTGTCTGAGTAGAACGTAAAGTGCGTACATAGGATTTTTCATCATGTGGACAATTTAACTTGTAAATAATAGAAAACGAGCATATATTAGATCAGATAAAAAACCCATACACAATAAAGTAGGAACCGCTAATAAGTGTTCCACTTACACGGCTTAATATATACGAACATGCACATAATGCACGAAAGAACACATGCATTGTTACTCGCATAAACAATGCTGATAAAGGTTATTATAAATGTTACTGCCATACTAAATAGAAAAGCACTGAACATTATAACATTTGATTCGTGTCCGCTTATTTTAAAGATCGTCAATAATCACGAGAGCACAGCACAGTACACATATCAAAATAGTAGACACGGGTTTACAGGAAACTACAAAAAAAAATAATTCTTTTTTGCTTTCCGGTGGTTTATTGGGAAATATCAATGAAAATAAAATTGGTAATTCACTGTTTTAAACAGTGAAAATTACCTCTTTTATAAGGAGCTACTTTTTCACCTAGAAGTCGGAAAATGCCAAAATAACACATTTGTAAGCATAAAATAAAAAGAAAATGTGTTGGTTTCCGTAGACTATCGATTTTTTATTCACTCGTTATAATTAACAGAAAGACATAAAAATAAATAACATTCTATGATCACTCGAAAAATAAATGTCCTTCGATCTTAAAATCTTGTTCAAAACCACCACAAACAACAAATAAATGTTGATATAAAAGTTAAGAAACACATATACAAAAATATAAAATATGAGTTTTTCATACTAGTACAATGTTCCTGTAATGATCACTTTTCACATGCTTCGCAGCGTCGAGCATTCGCTTAACAAGAATCAAGTACTCTTTATTCATATCATATTACTACTAAACTCATTATCCTATCGTCAATCCTGTCTATTGTTTAACCCAGTTGTACTCATGTGCATTTAATTCAATAATTAATTCTACCAAAATTCGACATCATTATACAACAAAAGAATTTTATTTAAATTTTACAATACTTTGGGTAAAAAATATAATACGTCAGCAGTACAAAAAGATCATTCATACCACAGGGTGTAGTTACAGGGGCTTGAGTCGTTGGAGCAGAAGTCGTTGGTGCCGCTGTTGTTTGTGCTGCTGTGGTTGGTGCTGCTGTTGTTGGTGCTGCTGTTGTTGGTGCTGCTGTGGTTGGTGCCGCAGTTGAAGGAGCAGCGGTCGTTGGTGCCGCTGTACTTGGTGCTGCTGTTGAAGGAGCAACGGTCGTTGGTGCTCCTGTGGTTGGTGCAACTGTTGTAGGAGCAGCAGTCGTTGGTGCCGCTGTGGTTGGTGCTGCTGTTGTTGGTGCTGCTGTGGTTGGTGCCGCTGTGGTTGGTCCTGCTGTTGTAGGAGCAGCAGTCGTTGGAGCAGCAGTTGTTGGAGAAGCAGTCGTTGGAGCTGAAGTCGTTGGAGCAGCAGTCGTTGGAGCCACAGTCGTTGGAGCAGCAGTCGTTGGAGCAGCAGTTGTTGGAGATGAAGTCGTTGGAGCAGAAGTTGTTGGAGCAGCAGTCGTTGGAGCAGCAGTTGTTGGTGTAGCGGTTGTTGGAGCTTCAGTCGTAGGTGCTGCTGTTGTAGGAGCGGCTGTTGTTGGTGCTGCAGTTGTTGGTGCTGCTGTTGTAGGAACGGCAGTTGTTGCAGCTGCTGTTGTTGGTGCTGC
>JAPFQT010001045.1:0-21000 GCA_027627225.1 Congeria kusceri | reverse complement strand
CTATAGGAGGACAATTCTTAATCAAAACTGATTTCTGGCTAGATGTCTAGTCGGAGTTCTAAGAAATATATCAACTATCGACTATGTTAATTCTGCTCATGCTCTTGTCTGTATGAAAGAAAGTATGTGCTCGTTAAAGATCTGCACCATTATTCAACTAGATCTCTGATACAATTTCTATGTTTCTAAGAGTTATGATAAAGCTAACACTACATTTTTCAGTGTAGCCATTAATGACTGGAATTCATTACCAAATTCCATAAATGATTAGGCTACACAAATTAATAATTGTTTCTCAGGCACTTTTTATCAAAAAATCAGGAGGGAGGGCACATTTTTTTATTGAAGTATTTTTTTCTTCTCTTTTCTATTGGTACTATGTAATGGCTTATTAAAAGAAGTAAATAAGTATGGAATAAAGACAATTTTAAGTTTTAATAAGATAAGCATCCCTTTTAATAAAATTCTAAATATAGATGTATTACTTGTTCATGATGCAAATGGTCATTTATGCAAGCTGACTTCAAATTGATATACCATTAGCATTAAAGGACTTCTATTTGTAGAATTCAACTTCTCGTAAATCATATTTTTATAACTGTCAAAATAGGAGTTATTTTTTAAATAAATCACCAACAATTTTTGGAAAGGAAAATCAACACCTGTCAATGCAGCTGACACTTTCGTTTGTTTCGTTTGTTTCCATAGGACTTACATTGACACAGATTTTCTTCAAAAAAATATGGGATGCTATTACACAAGCAAAAGCATCTTCAAAACAAAAGTTTAAATCAACAAATAGACAATATTTATAAAGGTTCCCAATCGAATATGTCTTTTTTTGTCTAAGTTGAGATTTACACAGTATTTCACAATTTGTGTATATCCAATTTATATAATTATATCAGACTTAAAGAAAGTTACTGGAAATACCGAAATCTCCAAAGAGTTACTCTTCTTCTGCTCTGTAACAATGCGGATTTGTTTAATTTTAAACAGCTTTCCATGGAATCTACTTCAATACATCGTAATTTTAGTATGAATTTTTATTTGGTGTTTATTTGTCCGAAATCTGTTTTTTTATTTGCGATAGGCATTTTATACTGTTTTGTTCAAAAGCTCTTGGTATGAACGGAATATACTATAATGTACATGCTGGTTTACTCAAGAGTCATCACCAGTTGTCGCATACAAAAAAAGATAATAAATTACCAAAATGTTAACAAGTAATAGATATTAATGTGTAGTTTTTGTATTTTGTTGGATAACATACCCATTAGAAACAATTTCTGCAAAGTTTAATTTTATATTAACATATTTCTGGACTGCTGCTTTGAAACCCGGGCGCGATTGTAAAAAAATAGCTTTTTTTTTGCATGAAATCAAATTTGTAGCGGGCTATAAAAAATGTTACGGCGCTGCCTGAGAAACAGCCTTAAAGGTTAGATAAAATAGATCAATTTAAAACAGCTGTTAAGATTGCAACAAATAACTGAATTGAACGCTGTGATGTAAATGTGCTTTTATGTTTATGTAAAAATGCTATTGCCTAGGTTTAACCAAATTGTGTTTACAGAATACGTTACAGAAACATAATAATTTATGAAACTTCCAATTTCCAAAATCTTCAAAATGTTTATCTGTTGTTTTGTTAACTTAAGTAAGTATTATATCCAAGGACCCCATCGGAACTAAGCTTTTAAGCTTTCCAGGTGGTGGATCCAGGATTTCGGGTTGGGGGGTGGGGGCGGGCGTAAACTTTTGATCGTGCAGTTATAACCCCTTGATGTTGTGTGTTCTTCAAATGCACTTTGTTTTACTGAATGAATGGTTTACCATATTTTGATAGAAAGACATGTTGGTTCGTCTGTGTGTCATGCCCCTGTTTTGGCAGTAAATTGCCCTTGTTTGATGTGCCAGTCCACTAAACACATATTTGACGTTCAATGTTCGTATATCAGGAACATTTTTAAACATATACAATCTGTAGCTGAACACATTCACACACACACATCTAGAATTATTATTTATTTACTGAAGTGTATGTCATTAAATAACTCACACGTGCACAGCCATACTCATCAATTGTCTTTAAATGTGCTATGTGCTATGCTGTTTTTTTTTTCATTTAAACAAACTAACTGACAAACATTTTTTACACAAAATATTGTGAAAGATCAGGGCTCGAATTTAATTTTTTTTTCTACTTGCAAAAAAATGCGAGCAGCTGTAATTCCAACTCGCAAAATCAAAAACTTTCTCGCAAATTTTGCTGGAAATAGAAAAAGCAAGTTTGGACATTAGTTTAGTAGTATAAAACAATTTAAGGAGTACTGAACATTCATATTTTATTTCTGCAATCATACAATCGAGTGTGACGTTAGTTCCTTGGACCATAAGGGCCCACATCAGGTCTCTTTGCTTTCTCTCCACTTAGCCACCACCTCTGGACAGCCCTCCTTGGATGAAACTGTTCATCCCTGCCAGCAATGTTGATCCTCATGAGCTGATCCATTCGCTCACTACTCAGGGAACACCTCCAATCATTCTTTATGTGTTTCATCACTGAGAATGCACGTTCACAAGATGCATTACAAAGCGGGTAAATACTTGTCAAGTGAATGACAAGCATTATGTTCTTGTACTCCCCCCTCCCAATATCTTCTTGGCTGACTCGTTGGTAGATGCTCAGGGGATTTCTTCCCTTAAAATGGTTTGTTCTGCCAATGTACAGTTTCAGATCTTTCCATTCAGATTTTGCTGCATCTATATCGCAACCTGCATTCAACAACGGAACTTGGAAATGATCACACAATACCTTAATGTCTTCATTACCATATAAAAGTAATGCTTTTTGGTCACCTACACTAGGCCAATTCTTTGGATCTAAAACGTGGCAGCTAAGATAAAGTGGATCACTGTCAATATTGTTAAGCCTACTGTGTATACAATCAATGACTGACTGCACAAGTCGTCTCTTTTCATTGTCAAGAGTGTCATAATTAACCACATTTCGCAAAGTTTCACCTTGATACTGGTCCCCATTTTCAAGTTTTGTTCTAAAGTCCTGCAGGCTTTCACCATCATGGTCAGCAAGATGCCGCAAAGTTTCATTTGATGTTTGCAGTTTAGTAACTGCACTTGAAAGGGTTACATCTTCCCTCTGAAACTGAAGAGAAACCTTGGCAATTTCATTCAACAAGTCTTTCATGAAAGGAATGAACCAAACAAATTTAAATTGCAACATTTTTTTAAGGATGCCCTGAGCTTTTGCACGATATTGGCCAGCATTGCTATCATCTTGGCTATAATTCATGATGTGCATGACAAGGACTTTCCAGTTTGTAATCAGTTTTGAAATTGCCCTTAGCTTGTGGTCCACCCACCATGTACCATTACATCGCTCTGGCTTTGTGAAGTGTGTATCCATTACATCAGCGATTTCGTCAGCTTCCCTGTTCCTTTTAGCTGAACCCCTGTAGAAATAGTAAACACTGGTGAGAACATCAATAACAGTGTCTAAATATTCCCCCTTGAAACTGTCTTTTAATGACAGTTCTAACCTGTGGGCTAAGCACCAGACAGCCAAGATCCATGGAGCAGGACCCTGCTCTTTTATTTGCTGAATTACACCTTGCTTTTGCCCCATCATCACTGATGCTCCATCAGAGCAAAAACCAACAGTTCTTTGCTTATAATCCTGCATTTCAAATTCATCAAAGGCCTCATTGATAGCAGTGACAATGCCATCAGCTTTGGTACTAGGGGGTTCTTTCAGTTTCAGGTAAAAAATTCTAGGATAAAAGTCATCAATTACTTTCACTAATATGACCTCCTTCTCAGAATTGGAATTGTCAGTAGTTCCATCACAATGTATGCTTAAGAATGGAGACTTGAGGAGTATCGTTTTCAGGTCATCAAACAAACATCCTGCAATGTGGCCAATAAATTCAACGCATGCCTCGTCATTAAGATATGTGTCACCTAAACTTATGCCATTGTCAATTTGAAGCTTACACAATCCTTCAAAATCCGTAAAAGGCTTAGCATTATAAGCAATATAAAAAGCAGTTCTAAAAAGTTTCTCCATTTTCTCCATTTGAAATTCGTCTAGTTTCATCAAGCCTTTAATCGAGGCACTTGGTGCGCCACTTTTTTCTTTTTGCTGGGCAGCCTTTGCATCAGTGGACCTTTGATGAATGACCGAATCCCTGTGAAACTTGACAGACTCCTTCTTGATTGATGTGCATCCAGTCACAAACTGAAATTAAAATGTTTGAAATAAAGTATATGTAGCATACTAAATCATTTTCCAACGAAATTCTGTATGGATGAATTATCTAGGAATATCTTTTGTTATCCGATTTATGTAGGGCTATTCCAGGAAAAACATGACGAAGGGGCGGATGTATTAAAATTCGGTGGGTGGGGGTCACAGAGGGGATAAATTTGTGTTGGCTTGGGGTATTGTTTTCAAATATAATTGTGTCGTGTGGGGTTTATAAAACATAGTAATTGTGTCGGTTGGGGATATTTTTGCCATTAAGACTTTTTAATTAAACTTTCAAAAATCAGCTAGCAGTCGCCACATGTATCGAGTGTGACGTCACCAAATTACATATCGTACATGCCACCCATGACGACGTTTTTTCAATGCAGTCCCTATAATTTATTATTAGCAGCTCAATTACACCTATGAAATGATAATATATTAACCAATGAGTCCTTTTCGATATATTACATACCGATGACGTCTGATCCGGCATAAACTGCAAACAGTCCTCGCAGAATATTTGATTTACATGGTCGTCTTCATCGGCAACAATTTTAAGTTTAATATTCAGTTCTTTTTCCCATTTTTTGACTGTTTTGATTGAAGGATTTGATTTCAGTTTTTTTGCTTTCTCAGTGGTAGACTCTGATTCAGCAATCTTATTGTTGTTTCCGTCTACCGGCAAAAAAAAACCCGTAATTTTTCGCTTCGATGTCATGTTTGTTTTTAACGTTCAAGGTCAATGAACATGTGTGAATCGACTGTGTCACATTGTTTATAGCAATACCGGCCTAACATATATCTGTATTAAACGCAAACCAGTCTACATTACAAGGTGCGCGCTTCCTCATACGGGTATTTAGACGTTCTATATATACGGATCAGCATTCATGACATCGAGCGCATTCAGCAAGATATAAATCGTTTTTTTTCGCTGTTTCTTTACTCGCAAAAAAATGCTAGTGGCTTATAACGTCACTCGCAATCTGTATTTTTCACTCGCATTTTGCGAGTGTGCGAGTGTTAATTTCGAGCCCTGAAAGATGCTTGAATAATTGCATTGTGAATTAATAAGGCAAGTGATGCCCACTTGGGGTCAGTTTCACTGACGTATATGACGGCAATACTTGATCACGTTATATTATGTCTTTCTTTTGAACGCATAAAACAATATGAACTTTGTTGTGATTGTTTAGGCCAAAAAATATTTGTTTTAGATTACATGACCAAAAAATCAAGGTAGGCATTTATGGATGTTGTCATTTCTATGCTCCCCGAAAAGTTTTGGAGGAGCACATAGTCGCCGCTTTGTCAGTTCGTCCTTCCGTCCATCTGTCCATCCGTCCCATTTTCGTGCTCGGGCAATTTCTCAGCAATTGCTTGCCGAATTCAATGTAATTTTATGGGAAGCTTCATTACGAAGAGGAGGTGTGCATACTACCAGGACGTTCCGCTTCAATGATTTCTAGAGTTATGGGACTTTGAAGATTTCTGAAAAGGTATATAGTACATAATTCTTAACTTTTTTGTCCGGGCCATTTCTCAGCAACTACTGGCTGGAATTCAGCAAAACTTTGTAGGTAGCTTCATTTACAAGAGGAGGTGTGCATACCTTCTGCTTCCATTATTTTTCTGAGAGTTATGAGACTTTGAAGATTTCTGAAATCAGTATATAATGCACAATTCTTGACATTCTTGTCGGGGCTATTTCTCAGTAACTACTGGCTGGAATTCAACAAAACTTTATGGGAAGCTCCATTACTAAGAGGAGATGTGCATATTACCAGGACATTCCGCTTCAATGATTTTTCTGAGAGTTATGGGACTTTGAAGATTTTTGAAATCAGTATTTAGTGCACTATTCTTGACTTTCTTGTCCGGGCTATTTCTCAGTAACTTCTGGCTGGAATTCAACAAAACTTTATGGGAAGCTACATTACCAAGAGGAGGTTCGCTTATTACCAGGACATTCCACTTCAGTTGCCAAGAGGAGGTGTGCATATTAGCAGGATGTTCCGCTGAAATGATTTTTAGTTCAACTTTTCGTTGAAAAGGCAAGGTTTTCTACTCGCTCCGATGTAGGCGTAGGCATCCGATTTAGGTTAAAGTTTTGGGGTAAGCTAGTTTCTCAGGAATGGCTTGAGGGATTTCATTCCAACTTTGAACATTTATTCCCCACATTAAAATGAACCTATAGGCCAAGTTTGGTAACTCTAGTTTGAAATTTTTCAAAATTATGGGCGTTTTTACACTTAGAAATTTTACATAAGCTATGTGGACAGGTTAAAGTTTTCGGTAAGCTGGTTTCTCAGGAATGGCTTAAGGGATTTCATTCAAACTTAGAACACTTATTTCCTATATTAAAATGAACTCATAGGCCAATTTTGATAACTCTGGTTTGAAATTTGTCAAAATTATGGGCCTTTTTACACTTAGAAATTTTACATATAAGCTACATGGACAGGTTAAAGTTTTTCGGGAAGCAAGTTTCTCAACTTTTCGTTTCCACTCTCAAACTCGAGCACGGATTAAGCTTTTGTAATGAAACTTCAAACATAGATGCCTTATAGCGAGACCCTGGTAGGGATTGCATATGGGGTGGGTGGGGTCAAGGTCACTGTTACTAAAAATGGAAAAATGGTTTCCGCTCAATAACTTGAGAACAAATTGAGATATTTTAATAAAACTTTATACATGGATACCGTATATCAAGACCTCACTTGGGATTGCATATGGGGTGGGTGGGGTCAAGGTCACTGTTACTTTAAATAGAAAACGGTTTCCGCTCAATAACTTAAGAACGCATTGAGTTATTTTAATGAAAAGTTATACATACATACCTTATATTGAGACCTCGCTTGGGATGGCATATGGGGTGGGTGGGGTCAAGGTCACTGTTACTAAAAACAGAAAAACGGTTTCCGCTCAATAACTTGAGAATGCATTGAGATATGTTAATGAAACTTAATACATATATACCTTATATTCCACTCAATAACTTGAGAACGCATTGAGATATATTAAGGAAACTATACGTAGATACCTTACATCAAGACCTCGCTTGGGATTGCATATGGGGTGGGTGGGGTCACGGTCAAGGTCATTGTTACTAAAAATAGAAAATCGGTTTCCGCTCAATAACTTGAGAACGCATCGAGATATTTTAAAGAAACTACATACATAAATACCTTATGTTGAGACCTCGCTTGGGATTGCATATTGGTTGGGTGGGTTAAATGACAAGGTCACTATTACTAAAAATAGAAAAACGGTTTCTGCTCAATAACTTGAGAACGCATCAAGATATTTTAATGAAACTACATACATAGATACCTTATCATTTATGTTCAGACCTCGCTTGCATATAACTATTATCTTTTCATTCAATGTTGATTAAACTTGCATAGTTTGTATATGGCCATAAGATCTCAGCTGGGTGCAATGATGGGCCAGATAGAATCAGGAAAACCATAGTTATTGCCCTTTTTACGATAAGATATTCAGCTTCTGTGGTTATTTTGCATAAAGGAATGTCAATTAAACACCATAAAAATTCAAATCAATGTAACTAACACTAGATCCGAATGGCATACAATACTCAGATACTAAATGATACTAGCAGTTCGCGCCTCATACCATTCAGTGTTTTTTTTAACCTTTGGGGGAAAGGTTGTGGGGCCCTTCAGACGGGGAATTTTACGACGAAGGGGAATTTCTTTATGCAGAAAAGCATTTGAACATTCGTACATTCTACTTTGTTATAAAACATTAATCAATTGTTTTGCTACAAATGATAATGTAGATTATGCAAACTTGGTTTGTTAAAAAAATAGCTGGGATTGTTTACAAAAATTCCTCTATCTTAGTCCATTTTATGACACTGAAACGCAAGTGTGAATGTACTTGTGGAAAATGGGCGGAGTATAGATAAATATAGTTCTCATTTATTTCCTTGGAAAATACAGACTAATTATATAGAGGAACGTGTTAGAATTTAAATAATTGACTGGTTAGTGCTAATTCTTGCGGTTATAACCAACAGTTTGTCGTTCTGATGCTTGTTATCAAACCACACGGGCTATTCATGGTTTAATTCCTACACATTGGAACTCCAAACCGTTGGTTATTACTGCAATAGCCAACGCTTACCCGTCAATTATTTCTTAATTATACATCATTGCAAAACATCAAATTTATTGCTTTTTAACATGTCAAATGTCATGTCATATCATTTCAATAGGGTTGTGCATTATACAAAAACTGTCATTTTGTGCTAACTGTTGGGCCATTCTGTTTTTAGCTAACCTGAGCACAACGTGCTCATGGTGAGCTTTTAGGATCGCCTTTTGTTCATCGTAGGGCGTGTCGTGTGTTGTGCGTCGTTTTTTCAATATTTTCATTCAAAGAACATCTCCTCCAAAACCGCTGGGCATATTTTCACCAAACTTCACAGGAATGATGCTTGGGTGCCCTCTTTGAAAATTGTTCAAATCGTTCCGGTCCGCTGCATATGTAGGTCACCAGAGCTAAAAATAGATTCAAAAACTGAAAACTTTAAAAATCTTCCCTGAGACCACAAGGCTTGGAGCTTTCATATTTGATATGTGACATCCTCTAGTGGTCCTCTACAAAGATTGTTCAAATGATGCCCCTGTGGTCAAAACTGGCCACGCCCCGGGGGTCACATGGTTTATATAGACTTGTATAGCAAAATGACTAAAAAATTCTTCTTCTCTGAAACCGCAAGGCCTAGAGGTTTCATATTTGGTATGTAACATTATATAGTGGTCCTCTACAAATGTTGTTCAAATGATGCCCCCGGGGTCAAAACTGGTCACACCCCGGGGTCACATGGTTCAAATAGACGTGAATAGCAAAATGACTTCAAAAATCTCTCAAACCGCAAGGCCCAGAGGTTTCATATTTGGTATGTAACATTGTATGGTGGTCCTCTACAAAGATTGTTCAAGTGATGACCCTGGGGTCAAAACTGGCCACACACCCGGTGTCACATGGTTTATATATACTTAAATAGCAAAATGACTTTAAAAATCTTCTTCTTTGAAACTTCAAGGCTTAGAGGTTTTATATTTGGAATGTAACATTGTGTATTGTTCCTCTACAAAGATTGTTCAAATGATGCCCCTGGGGTCAAAGCTGGGCACACCCCGAGGGTGACATGGTTTATATAGACTTGAATAGCAAAATGACTTTAAAAATCTTCTTTGAAACCCCAAGGCCCAGAGGTTTATATTTGGTATGAAACATTGTATAGTAGCCCTCTACAAATATTGCTCAAATGATACCCCAGGGGTCAGAACTGGCCACATCCTGTGGCTCACATGGTTTATATAGACTTGAATAGCAAAATTACTTTTAAAATCTTCTCCTCTGAAACCGCAAGGCCCAGTGGTGTTATATTTGGTATGTAACATTATATAGGGGTCCTCTATAAAGAATGTTCAAATGATATCCCTGGGGTCAAAACTGGCCACACCCCGGGGGTCACAATGTTTATATAGACTTAAATTGCAAAATGACTTCAAAAATCTTCCTCTTGAAACCGCAAGGCCCGGAGGTTTCATATTTGGTATGTAATGTTGTATAGTGGTCCTCTACAAAGATTGTTCAAATGATGCCCATGGGGTCAAAACTGGCCACCTCCCGGGGCTCACATGGTTTATATAGACGTAAATGACTAAATTATTTCAGAATTCTTCTCTGAAACCACAAGGCTCAAAGGCTTCTTATTTGGCTATAGCATTATATTGAGAGCTCGATTTGGATTGCATATGGGATGGGTGGGGGTCAATGTGATGGTCACTGTTGCTAAAAATAGAAAAACGGTTTCCGTTCAATAACTTTAGAATGCAGTGGGATATTTTTATGAAACTTAATACATAGATACCTTTTATAGACACCTCGCATAGGATTGCATATGGAGTGGGAGGGGTCATGGTCACTGTTACTAAAAATAGAAAAACGGTTTCCGCTAAATATCTTGAGAAACCATTAAGATATTTTAATGAAACTTAATACATAAATACATTATATTGAGGCATTGATTGGGATTGCATATATGGTGGGTGGGGTCAAGGTCACCATTATTAAAAATAGAAAAGTGGTTTCAGCTAAATATCTTTAGAATGCATAGAGCTATTTTAATGAAACTTAATACATAAGTACCTTATATCGAGACATTGCTTGGGCTTGCTTATGGGGTGGACGGGGTCAAGGACATTATTACTGAAAATAGAAAAAACGGTTTCCGCTCAATAACTTGAGAACACATTGCGATATTTTAATGAAACTTAATACACATATCTTATATCGAGACCTCACTTGGGTTTTCTTATGGAGTGGGTGGGGGTCAAGGTCACTGTTATTAAAAGTAGAAAAACGGTTTACGCTCAATAACGTAAGAACACATTGAGATAATTTAATGATACTTCATATGTAGATACCTTATATCGAGACCTTGCTTTACGTATGTGGTGGGTGCGGTCAAGGTCAAGGTCACTGTTACTAAAAATAGAAAAACACTTTTTGCTCAATAGCTTGTGAACGTATTGAGATATTTAAAAAAAAACTTAATACATAGATATCAGGTGAGAGACCTAGGGCCACGGTGGCCCTCTTGTTATATTTTGTTAAGTGTCAACGTCATATTGTAAACCTTTGCTACTTATTCACAAAAACCACACAAACTTGTTTTGAAAAAACAAACTAATTTTCTTGAAAATGGAATAGATTTGTACTTTAATAACAGAAAGAGCATATGAAACATTTAATACTACTGACTTGTTTAAAGACTATTAATTAAGGGATTATTGAAATATAACACAAAACTTTTCAACAGTTGAGTTAACAGAAATTTAGCATAATAACAAAACATAAATACACATAGTTTTATGTAAGAGTACATGTATGCAATACAAAAAGGTGTAAGTTTTATATAAGATTACATGTATGCAATACAAAATGGTGTAGATTATATACAAGTATTGTCAATATGAGGCACTTCGTCAATATTATAATACATTAATTGCAGAGGTACTTTCTGAGATCAAAGTTCATAAATTCACATGAGCATTTTTTCAAACATGACCCCCATTCAGTTTCGACAGAATCTTAGTTTTTTGTTACTTTTTCACATTGTATGTATGTGTGTGCCGGGTGGCACCGCTTTGCCAGCATTGTATGTTGTGTTCAAATAAACCTGCAGTGATTATGATTAGTCCTTTCAAGGCTCCTTGCCATCTTTAACTGCTGCACCAGTAAGGAAGAAAGTATTGCTTGCCAGATGTCATTCAATGCTGTGGAATTGTTCACTATTGACTTTCTTGATATCACAGGGCAAATGTTAGCTATTTGGTCTTTCATTAACTCAAAGTGAGTAACTTTCTATGCCGCCATGCGTCGACTAGTCTGTGGAACATCCTCTCCATTGTCGGTGAAACCATGCATAGGGTTTGTGCTAACTATATTGTCCATCTAACCCTTGACTAAGACAAGTTGTGTCCAAGGAGAGTGTACTGTAGCCTTTTTGTAGGTTTTGAAGCCATGACTCAAACGATCTCATAGAGTACTTTAATTCTGAGTGATACGCCACTGCTTAGGGGCTCGTTGAGTAGCCATTGAGATACTGACTGATTTGGTGGTTTATATATCAAAGAAAGATGCAAAGTTTAAACACTAAAAGAGCTTCTTGACAAGAACCGTCTCGTCGTTCTCAGGCTGAGAAAAGTTCATTTCCGAACATGTATGGTATTATTGCCGTTTATACTGATTTTCGAGTCTTGAATATGCGTGGTTGATTCGTTAATGCCACTGCCACACACCAGTAAGGTAGGAAAGCTCCGACAAACTTTGTAAAAATGTTTTTTATTGACAAAACTTTACAGTGGCAATGATGGAACAAAGGACGACAACTATTGTGAACAAAAGGTTAAACAACACCAATACTATTGGCACTGTCTTTGTCTACTAAAATGTCATATGAAATATCCTAAAAACAAGAAAAATCCCAATCGTGGTGGTAGCAAAAGTAATAAAAAATAATCAGTGATCAGAGTGACTTGATACTCGTTCTTTAGCGCTTTTAAATCTTATCAAAATGTTTTTTTTCCGGCTGATGGAGCTTAAAACTTACGTGCACACGGATGCTTAACAAAGTAATTAAACAGAATGGCCTTATTCCCTTGTTGAATTTGCCATAAGTATTCCATACCTGTTACCAATGGGTCTGCTATATTGTTTGGATGTTGCACCTACTAATTTATTACTAGTGTAGTACGAATTTATCATAAATAAGCCGATTTTTCACAACATTTGATTGTATATTCAGGAGCGTCAAAAGTTCTGTTTAAAAGCAATGCCAAAAAATGGACTTAGATCCTCTATTTTCATTTAATCTTGACTAAACATGCACGACTTTTCTATGACCATAAGATCTGAATTAAATTAAAACTAATTTATTGCCCAGATTGGTTTACAAACACCAAAGTTTCTGCCCCTTATTTGTGAAAAAATGCAAACAAGAAATGTCTTTAAAAAAGACAATCGGCGTTGAAATTAATATTGAGATGTTATTTAAAGATTACCTAAACAGACGGCCAAGATGAGCGGTTAAGTGACTTCTCAGATCCCAGATTTTTTGGTCCCCACCAATATTAGGGGACTTATTGGACCCCAGATTTTTCAGACACTATCAGAAAACTTCTCAGATCCAAAAGTTAATTTGAGATAAATTTATGTATTTAAAAATTAAATAGAATTATAATTTATATCTATGCCATGAATAAACCAGTCATACAACTCCATGTTTCCACCAGTGATATATGAATAACCAAACTAATTTAGGTTAACATAATTGTTATCTGAATTTGTCCAGCCAATTTAACAAATTAACAATGTGAGAAAATAATTTCGGGAAAATTATTATGTATCAGACGAGTCTATATAGTTATTTATAGTACCGGTAATATACCATTCATGTTAGTTATCTAATATAATAACGATTTGAAGTCAAATAAGCATGTACCCTGTGTATCCCAATAAAAAACAATATTCAGGGAACATTCAGCGATTTTTGAAATGTTAAGACTTTATTGTTAGATAATGCAAACATAAAAAATCATTAGACTATGACTATTTTAAATTATATCAGTAGAAATATGATATATCAAGGGTTCCTGTGTATAATTAGTATTGCAAATTGTGTATTCATGCTACGCGAATAACAATTCGACATATTCCGAATCTTCTTTCATGACATTTTATATATGGAAAATGTAGCATCTTTTCACAGATTAAATAACATCTACTGGAGAAGTTGATAGAAAGATGCAATTATAAATAATCGTTAATAAATCGTAACCACAATTTTAAATCAAATTAACATAATATAATTCTATTATTTATACATGTACGAGTATATTAACACAGCTATACAGCCGTTGCTAGCTACGCGCGCTATTTTTAGAATGCCAATACTTTTTGTGGAATGCGATGAACTCGCTAGAATCAATGGCTACATGGAACGGCGATTCTGTGAGTGAGAATTATGCATGGGAACATTGCACAATTGCTATTTATAGAGCGTAACGCTGATATAAATGTTGGCTAAACAAAATAGTTATTTCGTTACGTGAATGAATATATCATTCTGTTTATGGCATACAATGAGAAAATACGTTCATAATTAGCCTCAGTTCTCGAGTATACGTGAGGATATGTTTATGACTTCATTTTAGCCGCTTATGTAAACAATTATGTAAATTTGTATTCCCCAAAAGTATGCAACAGTCATTGGTATACGTTAAACAATTGTTTGAAGTTTGCATTCCTAAAATTAGAAAATTTGCCCAATTCTATTGGCATTCAATTTTCCCGCTGCATAATTATCGCAAGAAAATCTGGGTCAAAAGTGATCTTAGACAGCTACGCGTAAAAAAGGACTTTGTGCAGATAAAGTCTTCCTTTATCTCTAGGGATGGCAACAAATAGCAAATAAGTAACGGGTGAACCTGTTTTGGTATTTGAGCAGTTGACCAACTGGATACCCTTTAGAACGCAAATAAACCCAGTACCATGGTCTTTTTTTGATTGACTGGTGCTAATCGATGATATATACATAAATGCTGACAGGTGCCCTTATAGCTGTCTCGCACGACTGTTTTAATTATTGTTCTGTAAAAATAAGCACAGAACACCACATATGGATTAAGCTGGATGCTTGAAATGTGTTTGCAGAGATTGGATGTATCTTCATGCAATGTTAGTGTGATTATACATTGTAAACATTGCCAATTGCTTTTTGGCAGCATGTTCTAATTTTTATAGAAGGGAACTTCATAATGAGTTGTAGTTAGAAATCAGACGGGTAAACATGTCAGTACATAGAGTAACATAGACATGTTTCTTCAATGACTTCAAGTTATAAAAATCCAACAGCCTTTATTTTTCTACATAGTTTAACCAAACTACAAACATGTGATCATTCCTTCTGGTAATAACATTTGCAGATTTCTTAAAAAGCACCTTTATCACAAGAAAGTAATGCCAAGGAAAGTCGTACATACTGTTTACAATATTGTACCAGACCACCTCGGAAGTCACCACCAGACATTTTCTTAACACCTAGAAATAAGGTGTGTTATAAGCTGTACACTTAAATGTGTTAGGTCACGAAATTTCCACTTAAGGATATTCTATTTATTTCCTTATGCTTCAAATCACATTGTGCAAAAGCTGTCATGCGGTAGGCAGGTTTAGTCAAACAATGCTTGGTACGGAATGTAGCAAAATGAATTGTTAAGATCGCATGTTTAGATCTCTATCGTGTGAAGCTTACCAATAGACAGACGTTGACTTCCTTTATTGGGTGTTTGTTAAATCATTATCGAGGTAAAGAGAACTTCCCTGTAAGGGTGTTTGTTCAATCATTATCAATGTAACGATATCTTCCCTGTATGGGCGTTTGTTAAGATATTATCGATGTAACGTCACATTCAACATTCTGTAAGATGCTAAACAATACGTAGTTAAATTCCTTGTCATTGTCAATAGACTGATAAGTAAACGAGATAACGCAAATATGTTTCAAACGCTGTTCAGCGTCGGTGGTCATTGTTAACGAAGAATGTAGATTGAACGCCCAAAATGCATGTACATATTTAAAACTGATTAATGTGTAGAGTCGGTAGTTTTGTAAACAATAATGCTCATGTTCCAGAGTTCTGGCGTGAATTTTGACTACTGAGACAAGGGCCACCTAGGCCTGAAAGGGTACCATATAGTCCACTGAGATTATGGAATCAATCTAAATCAAGTTATAATACAGGTTAAATGGCCATGGAATTTAATGACACCATGCTATATATTCCAAACAATTACATTGCATGTGTTCATTTGAATATATTTTGGCTGTTTGCAGTTGACGCGTAGGAACATGATACTGCAATATATGATATAGGGTGACATTGTTTTAAGTTAATAGATTAAGTTTTAACATGAGATGTTTAAATAACTTGCATCTGCAATTGTGATCTGGTTGTTTTGTAATATTTTACTTTATTATATACATATAGATAATCTGACTCAAATACTGGTATATTTTCAGTATAAAATACAATAGGCTAGATAGAATTTCCATATTCCACACTGTGAAATAAAATTCTATATTCAATGGCTGGAAAACATACAACTTTTGCATTCGTTGAGTATCTATTTCTGTAACATTATGAGCAACATTGGGAAACAACCAGTTCTATTTATAGACATGACGCCGCCATTACATGATGTTGAATCGAGGCGAATGATGTCCTTGATGTATATGGCATGTATTAATTCGTGGTTTTTAACTGTTTTGTTATTGTTTTATTTGTTTCATAGCATATTTGTGGTGGATTTTTTTAACATAAGGAGACATGGGCTTGTGGAATACAGCGTCACACAATCAACTTGAGTGATACAAGCCACCGTAACACCAAAGTCATGTAATATTCCCATTTTTTTTGGTATATAAATCTTATTGTTGGGTGTTATAAATACATGCTTTGAACTCTTGTGAACAGGGAATATAACTTTTTGCTCTAACAAGAGACCCTGTTTTAAAACTTAAAATTGTTGGGTTATATAGTGACATGTAGCCTACCCCATGGTGACAGTTTACGAAAATTCTTACAAGGCATGTGCTAACATTCATATAAACAAAAAAAATCAAGTATGGGTTAATCTGCAATAACTTAAGGGCAGCACAAGCTACAACAAAAACAGTCCAGGCAAAGGTGCCGATATATTTTCCCCATGAAATGTTGGGTCAAAATGCCATGCTCTGCAATCAAATGTGTAGCACTGACATTGAGCTTCCAGCGTTTTTTGTCGAATAACCTACGGACAGAAGTTTAGATGCGTGTTATCAAATCACTTGTGCTACATACTGGTGATTTAATTCCTATGCATCAAAACTTCTGCCTGTGGGTTATTCAACAACAAACTATGAAGTAAATTTATTATTTCTTAAACAAAAGGTTATCGGTCCAATATACTATAAAACTAAAAACATACATTACATGCTTCTGGTTTTAATAAATGGCTTACTGTTTAGGGCCTTTAAAAACACAGATAAAACAATATGAAACTAATAAAAAGATCTGACTGGACTGTACAAATATATACAAGTTAATTAAAACTGGGGGCACATAAAAAGAAGACTGTCTCATTGGTCATTTTACGTACTTTGTCTCATTCATGCATTAGGTGGGGGAGGGGATTTTACGTACTTTGTCTCATTCATGCATTAGGTGGGGGAGGGGATTTTACGTACTTTGTCTCATTCATGCATTAGGTGGGGGAGAGGATTTTACGTACTTTGTCTCATTCATGCATTAGGTGGGGGAGGGGATTTTACGTACTTTGTCTCATTCATGCATTAGGTGGGGGAGGGGATTTTACGTACTTTGTCTCAATCATGCATTATGTGGGGGAGGGGATTTTAGGTACTTTGTCTCAATCATGCATTATGTGGGGGAGGGGATTTTAGGTACTTTGTCTCAATCATGCATTAGGTGGGGGAGGGGATTTTAGGTACTTTGTCTCATTCATGCATTAGGTGGGGGAGGGGATTTTACGTACTTTGTCTCAATCATGCATTATGTGGGGGAGGGGATTTTAGCTACTTTGTCTCAATAATGCATTATGTGGGGGAGGGGATTTTGCGTACTTTGTCTCATTCATGCATTATGTGGGGGAGGGAATTTTAGGTACTTTGTCTCAATCATGCATTATGTGGGGGAGGGGATTTTAGGTACTTTGTCTCAATCATGCATTATGTGGGGGAGAGGATTTTGGGTACTTTGTCTCATTCATGCATTAGGTGGGGGAGGGGATTTTACGTACTTTGTCTCATTCATGCATTAGGTGGGGGAGGGGATTTTACGTACTTTGTCTCAATCATGCATTATGTGGGGGAGGGGATTTTAGGTACTTTGTCTCAATCATGCATTATGTGGGGGAGCGGATTTTAGGTACTTTGTCTCAATCATGCATTGTGTGGGGGAGGGGATTTTAGGTACTTTGTCTCAATCATGCATTATGTGGGGGAGTGGATTTTAGGTACTTTGTCTCATTCATGCATTATGTGGGGGAGGGGATTTTAGGTACTTTGTCTCAATCATGCATTAGGTGGGGGAGGGGATTTTAGGTACTTTGTCTCATTCATGCATTAGGTGGGGGAGGGGATTTTAGGTACTTTGTCTCATTCATGCATTATGTGGGGGAGGGGATTTTAGGTACTTTGTCTCAATCATGCATTAGGTGGGGGAGGGGATTTTAGGTACTTTGTCTCATTCATGCATTAGGTGGGGGAGGGGATTTTAGGTACTTTGTCTCATTCATGCATTAGGTGGGGGAGGGGATTTTAGGTACTTTGTCTCATTCATGCATTAGGTGGGGGAGGGGATTTTAGGTACTTTGTCTCATTCATGTATTAGGTGGGGCAGGGGATTTTAGCTACTTTGTCTCATTCATGCTTTAGGTGGGGGAGGGGATTTTAGGTACTTTGTCTCATTCATGCATTAGGTGGGGGAGGGGATTTTAGGCTGGCAGTGGTGGAATGGGTTTTTAACCAAATTTGATTGTTAGATTGGGGTATGTTGTTTTGGGCAGGCAGGCATTGTGGCGGCGACAACAAATTGAGCTATTGAAATGAAACTTCATACATAGATACCTTATATTGAGACCTCACTTGGGATTGCATCTAGAGTGGGTGGGGTAAAGGTCAAGGTCACCGTTACTAAAAGTAGAAAAACTGTTTCCGCTCAATAACTCACAAACGGATAATGCTCTTTCAATGAAATTTTATACATTGATACCTTATATTAAGACCTTATTTGGGATTGCATCTGGGGTGGGTGGGGTCAATGTGACCATTACTACATATAGAAAAAATAGTTTCTGCTCAATAACTTGAGAAGGAATTGAGATTTTGTAATGAAACTTCATTGGTAGATACCTTTTATCGAGACCTTTCTTGTGATGGTTGATACAGTCAAGGTCACCATGACTATAAATAAAACAAATGTTTATGGCTTAGTAACCCTAGAACGAATTGAACTATTTCATTGAAACTTTATATTTAGATACCTTATATTAAGACCTATATCTAGGTTCAGGTCAAGGTCACCATTCTTATAAATAGAAATGTGATTTCCACTTAGTAACTTGAGTACAAATTGAGCTATTGTATTGAAATTCCATATGTAGATACCTTATATTGAGATCTTGCTTAGGATTGCATACGGGATGGGTGGGGTTAAGGTCACTGTTATTAAAAATAGAAAAATGGTTTTTGCTCAACAACTCAATACTGAATTAGGTTAAGGCCCTGTCACACTGTGGAGAATTTGAGCCACGAGTTTTCGCGAGTTGTAACTCCCCACAACTCGTCTACTGTCGTGCAGATCTTGTACACATGTCCTCGTTTGTTGCATGATGTCTTCTCTTCTTATGTCGCCAGAACTTGCCATTAGCGGCAAGAATTGTAAACTTCTCGCCGCTTCTCAGAAACTTTGTATTTTCATACAGTTAATGGTATCTTGCGCACTCTCAAACACACTCGAACACATTCTGTAGAGATGTCTTCCCATGCCGTTGCGTTTTGCCGTATATTATCATTCCTGACATAACACGAGTTTGCTGCAAGCTTTAGAGACTTGCTAGGACATCTGCTCTTCTGTTTCTCTTAAAATGCCATCATAAACTCGTACTCATGTCCTCACAAGTCACATGTCCTTACAGACTCGTCCACACTCGTACATTCTCGCAGACACGTCTTTTATTGTTAAAAAGATATGGTACGCATATCTCGGCTCAACTTGTGATAAAATGTGAGTATCATACTTTTGTCGTGTCAAGGTTGAAGAGAACTCGAACAAATGTCGTCTTGAAACAATTCCGCGACCAAAGCAATCCACTTTATGGCGAGTTATAACTCGCCAGAACTCGTGCAGAACACGAAGCTCAAATTTGCCACAGTATGACAGTGCCTTAAAGCTCCCTTTGGTTTAAAGGGGAACACATCTCTCTAGGACTAAGTGTCCTCTAAAGTACTTGCATAATCATAACAACACTTGAGTAAGTCCTTACTTATGTTTATCCCATCATTGACGAAATAACAGCCCCATATAAACTTAGCTGTCTTTCCACAGTTTAAAAATATACTTGTCGCATTTACGGACTTCGTTTTCTATTCTGTACACGATACAGTCGCAATGTTTACTTTTGCCGATAGCATTGTCTGGTCAGTTATTTGATAATAATTCACATAAATTGTATTTAAAATACGCAAAATTGTTTTCCGAAACGATCAGATTTAATTTGCAGTCACAAATGCACTTCGTTTCCGAGTTTTTGAAAACGAGCAGAAAGGTTGTGGTCATTTATTGTGTATTGACTTGTTTATAGATCATAAATTGTAAGGATCATAACGCAGGTGTATCTTTTTGGACTTTAAAGGTCCCTTGGATTGTAAAAGTTATTTTTCAGTTATATGTTGTTGTAATAACACAAACATATACAACAGCCTAAGTTTTGTTTCTTGTATTTCTAGAATCTTGGGATTACTTCTTTAGTACAATTCGTTCATTTTTTATTAAACACTAGTAAAAGTAGTTGTACTACTAGTTTATGATTTCCACATTTTGTACAACATTTGTTTTTTATAGTTTAGAAGAAAAAATGATGGGATAAAAAGAATACTAGGATTAGTGTTGAATATAGAGAAGTTTATCTTTTTTGGCTCAAACATCGGAAGCCCTCGCCTCCAAGCCTCGCGAGATAAACTTCTTTATACACTGCAGATCCATCATATCGCGTATACACTGGCATATTTTCACGATCTCATTATAAACCAAGCGAAACTCCAGTTGCGTAATTAGCATAAACATACACGTAATTAACATCCTGTTCCGGGCTCATATTTCCTTCCAAGCAGGTGGACGGGGGCAGTGTAACGTATTTACAACACATGCCAAACTTGTCCAATTAACGACAATTGGTAATTGGCAGGGGGGGGCCACATCTTTACAAGGGCCGCAAATTAACGGTTTGTAGGAGGCGCGAAGAACAAAACTGGGCCATGTTGTGATAACGGTTACAAAGTTTGCAAAAGGCGTACATTTTTGTTTATTGTCCTTAAGTGACATCTATACTGTTAACTTGTTTAC